>CM059305.1:10270000-10402500 GCA_030340665.1 Neosalanx taihuensis
CACAGCATACTGACAGTGTCTCAGTGCTCCACCGTTCTCCAATCAGAAAAACCCAGAGCCACTTGACAATCAGAGTAATGAGTTTGGAGAGCTCAGGTATTTTCATGTAAATCTCCATATTAACTTTGTTGAGCCCAGCGGGGGGTGATTGATGGGTTTGGGGGGGTTTGTGTGTTAACAGATCTGCTGTTTTTATTGACTGGCAGACTTTAACGAGACCATAGACTTGATTCAAATGTACACATGCATTTCGACAGCCATGCACACATACACACACACACGTAAACACGGTTGGACAGTCAGATAAATATGGAGACACACACACACACACAACCATAAAGACCCCTGAATGCATCTTCTCTGCTGGAACTGAACTCAGATGCTGCATGTCTGGCCTTGGCATTCTCTCACAAAAGAGGCCCTGTTTCAGAGAGAAAGAGGAATGTGAAGTACCTGGCCCCATCCTTTCTCCCTATCACTCCTCAACACTTAGTTTCCCCATCATTCCTCTGTTTTCTCTTTCATCAGCTTGATCCCTCGCTCCCTCCCTCTGCCAAATATCAGCATCCCAGCGCTTGTCGCAGTGCCCGGGGAGACTTAAGGAACTGCAAGGGGAGAATTTGAATTGGGTCCATGAGGACCGGAATCCAGCGAGACAGACTCTCTCTCTTGTTGGGGGGGGGGGGGGGGGGGGGGGGGATAGATTGAGTGAGAGTAAAAAACAAATATATTTACACAGAGGCGGATGAAAAGGAAAGTGTCACATCATCAAAAATTTTATGATATGTGGGGGGAGAGGGAGGGAGGGAGGGAGGGAGGGTGGTGTTGGTGGTGTTGGTGGTGGTGGTGGTGGTGGTGGTGGTGGGGGGGGGGCTTTCTGAGATTCCCGTTTTAATGGAAGAGGCGGATTTGGGTGTTCTAATCGTACCCCCAAGGCTCGAGCGAGGATCCACATGCTGGGGAAATCTGGGAACACGACCAGGGGAGACTTGGGCTCCCTGGCAGGTGCACACTGATGGCTATGGATTCTGGAATCTGCACCAGGGGAACGAGGTTCCCTCTCCTAATTCCTGTGGATTAATCTGGCAGAGGGAGGGGCGGAGGTAAAGGATGGGGTATGGAGGCATATGGAAACAAGGAAAGTTGGGACGGGAGGAGCTAAAATCTTCAGGAAGCGTTCAGGAGGGTTTGTGCCCTCGTAGCCACAGGGAGGGCTGGGAGTTTTCACCAGAAGTGAAGAGAGGATCTGTCATGGACGGATCATCATCGTGATATGGTCGGCTGCTCTGTTTTCTAGACAGAGGTACAAAACCATAATCTAGAGCAGAATCATGCGGTCGAATACAACGTGTGTTTCGGTGCGTGGGCTCATGTTCATGTTCTACCTCTGAGCTTTCACAAGGGACCCAGCGACTGACAAATACGGCAACAGCGTCAAAGCTAAACCCTTCATCAGATTTGACGGTGCACATCATGATCTTGGCACTGTTTACCTCGGAGACGGGTCCCGCTTTCATCCCTCCCTCCTCTTGTCTAATCTTGATATAAACACACAAAGCGCATGCAAAAAAAAAAAAGGCAAAAAAGGAAGAGAAAAAGAAAAGAAAAAACACACCCCGGTCCTTCTGTTTGTGACAGGCCGGCTAATAGGATTTAATAAGGTCCATTTGCATGTCAGGCTTTTTGATTTTCTGTAGGAAAGAAAGGAAGGAATGAGAGACAGAGAGAGAGGGGGGGGGGGGGGCGTGTGGAGGGTGGTTGCTTAAAAGCGTCAGCGCTTTGCTGACTTTCAGGACGGCTGTTTGGCGTCGGCGGAGCACTAATTACATCCGACGAGCGACGAGCGTCCACTTCAGGGTACCTGGACCCGCTCAGCTCCAGAGCTCACCTCTCTGTCCTTCACAGACAGCAAGTTCCTTTTTGTCTCCCCCGAGGCTGGAGAGTCCGTCGGGCTTGTGGTCCTCCTGTTGTGACAGCAGAGTATTTTCTATACATCCCCTTACTTCTCCTTAGTAACGAGTTGTCGACTAGCAGGAAAGCTGAAGCCGAGCCTCTGGTGCCCTAGCTACACTGCTGTTTCAAGGTCCTGTCATTATGTGGTAGTATGTGGACTGGATCACACTACAAAAGAAACCGTGACTTTTACATTGAGGACATGTTGCGGTCCGAGGTGTCTCTCTATCTCTCTCTCTCTCAGCCAGGTTTGCAGGCCCTGTCAAACCTGTCCAATACCTAGTCAGTTCTTTTAATTCCGGTGTATTCCAAATAACCTAGTTCCAATGTAATCAGGCCACAGATATGGCTAGGCCAGGCAAATTAAGGCTAGGCTAGGCTAAGCTACTCTCACACAGCCAAGAGGCTAATCACTGCCAGCAGCAGTAGTGGTGGAGGAGGATGAGGATTAGTAATCCCCAGTACAAGCTCTCTCTCCCAGCCTCCATGGATCCCCAGCTGGGGAGGAGGCAGTTTATTGGCGTGTAATGGGATCAGGATGTGGTGTAGTCAATATCAGAGCAAACATCGCTCACCAAAGTGGCTGATCCGGGGGGAGATGGAAGGGCTAATCCCCTTACAACCCTGAGGAGATACTCTCACTCGCTCCCCTTCTCACTTTTTCTCTAGCCCTTTTCATATATTTTTTTTCCTTCTTTCCTTTTTTCGCTCTTGCTTTTTCCTCACTTTTCCTCTTTTCTCACACTCTTTTCCACTTGTTACATCTCTCCCTTCCCTCTCTCTCTCTTCATTCCACGCCTGTTTTATTATTCATTCGATTTTTTGACTGATACTTAGGAAGGCACACAAAGTGGAGCCACCTCTGAGTGGTGGAGGGAGAAGGAAGGAAAGAAAGAAAGAGTGACAGAGAGAGAGAGCGAGAGAGGCGACCAGCTAAATATAAATATGTTGTGTGTCAGTATGCGTGTGTGTGTGTGTGTGCGTGTGCGCATGGGTGCCGAGAGATTAAACATGATAATCCTCCACTTAAACCAACTGTTCCCCCCCCTCCACACACACACACCTCGCCCCCCCCCATCACACACACACACCTCCCCTGAGCTCCCCACTGTTTCAGCCCACTCCTCTCCTGGCTCTCTAGGGTCTCTAATATGGACTTTGTCACACTTGAGCTCTTCTTGAGTTGCCACTTCTCTGCTCAGGCAAACTCAGACTATATTCAGACTTCAGTCTTGGCAATACCTTTGCCTCCTGCAATCTTTTCAGATTCGTAGATTTATTCAATGACTGTCCACACGAATGTTATTTTTTTCTTTCTGACAGATGATAAAAGATAAGGTTACTTAGAGAATTCAGAACTCGCATTGCCAGTTGTTGCCGGAGTTGGGTTATTTTTTACTCCTTGGAGGTAGAGAAGGTGTAAGAGAGTGAGCGAACCCTTCAAGGCCACATTACACGATCGATAATCCTAACGAGAGCGTCTTCTGCTACTAACGACGACAGTCCGACACAACATAACCACCCACGTGGGCTGAACAGGGTCGCTTCACGTACGTCTTCATTCGAACGTCTCCGTTGGGATTATCTAGCTGAGCAGATGCGTGTAAGCTATCGTAACCATTAAGCTCCACACGACTCCTCTCTGCGTCCGTCCCCGTCCCCCCGCCCCCGTCCCCGCCTCGCTCCAGTCGAGCTTTGTGTTTACAGGGTGAAGCTCCCCATCGCTCTGGCCTTCTTTTGTGCCGCTGTAATTTGTTTACCTAACCTACCTCTCACGGGTTGTTTACCTCGCACACGCGCATGCGAAAACACCTTGTAATACAGGCCGACCGACTGTTCTGCCCCGCAGCGGTGTTTACTGCCCTTTTGAAACGCTCCTTCAGAGAACAGCCTCTCTCTCTCTCTCTCTCTCTCTCTCTCTCTCTCTCTCTCTCTCTCTCTCTCTCTCTCTCTGTCCCTCTCTCTCTGTCCCTCTCTCTCTGTCCCTCTCCCTCTCTCCCTCTCTCTCTGTCCCTCTCCCTCTCTCCCTCTCCCTCTCTCCCTCTCCCTCTGTCCCTCTCCTTCTCTCTCTCTCCCTCTCCCTCTCCCTCTCTCTCTCTCTCTCTCTCTCTCTCTCTCTCTCTCTGTCTCTCTCCATGACGTCTCTCTCTCTCCTCCAACCTCATTCTTGTTCTCTGTTTAGAAAAATGATCTTAGATTGCAGTATGTTGCTGGGAGCACCATGAGACCGTCATAAAACATGCAGTTTGACCCATCCAATATGTGTGGATTGGGCGTATGAGCACAGGTGAAAGCAGTAGGGGAAAAGACTAACCTTCGAAAAGAAAACTGTTGTAGAAATGCAAGCAGGCTCCCTGGGAATAGGGAATAAACGTTCACTTTCTCTCTCTCTGTCTCTCTCTCTCTCTCTCTCTCTGTCTCTGTCTCTGTCTCTCTTTCTCTCTGTGTGTGTCTCTCTCTCTCTGTCTCTATCTCTCTTTCTCCGTGTGTGTGTCTCTATCCCTCCCCAGGACTTAAACAGAAATGTCAGTGTTTAATGCAGCCCGTGATTAGTTTACCTTCCTCTGATTGGAAATTAATTAAAGTGATGAAAAAGAATCCCGGGAAGGGACAGGCGCACGCTGGGAGACGGCTCGCTCCCCCGAGAGGAGGAGGAGGAGGATAGAGACAGAATGAGGTGTGAGAGTGAGTGGAGGAGGAGGGGGGCGGGAGGGGGGGGGGGGGTGGGAGAGGGCGGGAAAGAGGGGCCAGAACGGTGGATTGAGGGGGAGGAGCACGTGGTGATATTCAGAGAAGAGGAAGGGAAACGAAAGAACCGAAAACAGTTTTGCAAAGCAGATGGAGGCAGAATGAAGAACACCGAATTCAGAGAGACTGAGAATGAACCCAAGAAAGAAAGAGAGACTGACACAGAGAAACAGAGGTGAAGAGAATCTCGTTTGAACTCTGTCAGAACACAATCAGCGTTTTTTTTTTTTTTGCCTTCTCATGCATCCTAATGAAATCAATAATAATTTGGAGGCGTTTGTCTCATTAACAAGGACACTTGTTTGTCCAGACATCAGACCGTGCATTCGATTTGATTCACACCCTCCACACAGATCATTGAGCCTGCATCAATCTCAATCTCTCTGTTTCCTCTCTTGACCTATAGAAGTGTCACAAAGCATCAGCATTAAGTTAGCTCATAATTTGATACAGCTTGTGTATTTTAGCTCAGTTGTACAGCAGAGTGCAATAACAAGGTTGGGCAAAAAAAAGCATTAATCAAATAATATGAACAAACTAAATGTAGTAACGTTTATGTGAGACTGGTGACTGTGGTCAGGTAGCAACAACTATTAATACATTTAATTTTCGTCCTTCCTCTTTCTTCCGCGTTCACCTGCATCTTCACATCAAGTGTCGGGAAACCAGACAAGGATCCTTCACAAGGCTCAGAGTTCTAAGCAAGCGGGCCGATTGATTGGGCTTCCGAAACTTTCTCCTCGACGATCTTCCCCTTTTAAGATTTGGTTTTGTGTGTGCGCGCATATGTGTGTGAGGGGGTTGGTGGTGGGTTTGTGGGATTGGGGGGTGGGGGGATAGCGGGGGGGCTGGTACTTGGGAGAGGTTTCCATGGCAATGAGGCCCTCAGAGTGCTTTCTAGAAACCTAATTGGTATGCGTCCTCCAGCCAGCCTTATTGTGGCCCTCCTAATCATAGGCTTGCGCCTGTAATAAGGGATGGTACTAGAAAAATGAACCGCCTAGGAGAATAAATCTTCCCCCTCTTTGTTTTCCCCTCCTCCTTCAGCTTTCTCGCTCATCCCCCTCTCCGTGAGTAGGCTGGGTCACAGAGTCAGGGGCGGCTGTACGTCTGGGAGTGATTGACAGGTGACAGACAGGTCAGATTCAGGGCAGGGTGCCTGTGTGGAGCTAGGAGAATTGGTTGGTTTGTGGTGAATAGAGGCTTCCTCTGCACTGCTTCCCCACTGCCTCTCCACTGCCTCCCCACTGCTTCCCCACTGCTTCCCCACTGCCTCCCCACTGCCTCCCCACTGCTTCCCCACTGCCTCCCCACTGCCTCCCCACTGCTTCCCCACTGCTTCCCCACTGCCTCCCCACTGCCTCCCCACTGCCTCCCCACTGCTTTCTGCCTCGCTGAAGCTTCCAGCCTCACTTCCCAGCCATTTGTCATCCATGCCCACTGGCAGCTCTTAAGTGTCTGTGTTCTTCCTCCTTTCCATACCCTCAGCGTCAGTGGCTTCAACATTTGGCCATGAGGGAACTCTACATTACAACAGCTTATGCCCCAAAAGTTTTGGGTCTTCTCTGCGAAAATGTTCTCTCCAGAAAACTAGTTCCTCGATCTGAAGCAACACTGACTTCACGCACTGTGATTACGATCAGGGTACTTCGTGCCAGGGTACTTCGTGCCAGGGTACTTCACATGTCTGTGGTTGAGATGCCGCTGATGCACTGTATATGGTTAGTATTGATCCCTGTGCTCGGTGGCTGAGATGTAGTTACTTTGCACTCTGGCTGTTAAACGTAGACCATTTATTGACCATTGAAATACTGAACTCTCTTCTGCTCTCTCAGTCTGCTCTCGTACGCATTGTTTGTGCGTCGTGTTGGGATAGAAAGCACTTGCAAACAAAACAACAGCAAAAAAAAAACATTTTAAGGTAAATTGAAAGTAACTCAAACAAGCGGTTTAGACTAAAGTGAGTAAATACCAAGAATATCTCGCTAATGGCAAGTTAGCAGAGCTGAGAGGGCAGGTCAGTGGCCTGTGAGATGTCTGGTCCCTCTCCCAGACCCTTGCCATTGTTTGTCACTCTCCTTAGACCCCAAGTCTCCTGCTAACCAGTCCCTCTAATGAGCTCCCCCCCTCCCCTTCACCATGCTGGCGAGCATGTAAAAGACTAATTGACAAATGCTTTAAATAATTTCTAATTAGCACAAGTGCAGTAATAATTGGCGGGGTAATTCGAGCGGTAATTAGCGGTGGAGCAATGTGTGTGTGGGAGTAACCGTGCGTGTGCTTGAATGAACCCTGCAGGGGTACTGATGGAGCAGAACCACTCTGGGGAGGGGAGAGGAGGGGCCCTTTGCCCTTTGTCCCCCAGTGGTCCTCCATTCCTGGGTGGCCCCTTCCAGTGTTGCTGAGGAGGGGGTTGCTGAGGAGGTAGAGGAGCGAGAGGAGAGAGGTAGGCTGGGTCAGAAGGGGGTTCGCCTGAGTTGCAAAACCCGTTTCCTGGACAAGCCTGCTTTTCTGCAGTGTTGTGAAAATTGCCTTGAAAAAAATCCTGTAGATATTCCGCATCCGTCCTTCAAAAAGGCTACTCCGAAACCAGCATGGTTCTGGAAATGCAGAAGACTGGCTAGATTCCCCTCAGCGTATTCCAAGGTTCTGCGGAACCCGCTGGGCTTCTCCTCAGCCTCCTGGTGGTGGATGGGATTGGACACACTCACTGGAACATCAAATCTCAGTCAAATTCCTGCTCGTGTTTGTACTTTACCCACTAATCACAGACATACTTAAAGTTGGTCTGTAATTGCTTGCTAATCATGTAGTGGATTAGCCAGTTTTGAGAGTAATCAGATAGTAATAAGCTCTTCATTAGTCTCTTTTGCTCGGTCCTGCATTAGAAATGATCCTAGAGTGAGATATCGCATTCATGTTGTCTCTTACATCAATCTTTACATTTCTCCGCCTCCTGCATTGAATTGTATTGCTTTATTTCAAAGTTCTGTGTATCTGTAAAGATCTGATAGGATAATATTGAATGAGTCACAGGAATGGACACGTTCACAATTCGGCAAAGGGTGTTTGGTAACGTGAAACAACATGTAACGTTGAACTGCATGTTTCACTTGATGACATGTCATAGCTGCGCTGTAAACTTAAACTAGAGGAATCGAAGCAGTGTGTAGTTAAACGATTCTGTGCCAAATATTCTATTTAGTTGTCGTCTTGCGTTTAACACGAACACTCGTTCTCTCTTCAGCCATGTCTCATTGTGGACATGCTTGACACACTTTGTTTTAATGCTCTACTCCACTGTCCTTCTTTTGCTTCAACTCCCAATTTCATTTATATCTGAGAGGTCTTGAGCCGTTCTATTTCACCCCCTCTCTGTTCTCCTCTTGGTCGCAGCTAGTCAAAGCTAATAGCTTTGGCTCTCAGAGTCGAGCGACCTTTAATGGCACGCATTGATTTTCAGCCCAACTCTTTTGTAACAGGACGTCTTAAAACACAGCTCATTTCGGGAAAAACACACGGACCTTAAAAGTCAGCAGAGCCCTCCTAGTACCGCAGCCGAGTAGGAAAACAGCATGTTTGCTCTGAAATATCAAAGTGTTTGCGATCAATATCATTAAGCTTCCTCACCTGATCCATTATATAGTGAACTATTAGAAGTGTTCACAAAAACTGGTGACAGAATATGAAGGTAGAAATGCGTTTGAGGGGTATAGTGATGCGGGCTGATTCCTAGACAAGGTTCGGGGTAATCGGGGTTGGCTGTGGAAGGACTCTAAACGTAGGCTTTGATACCAGAAAAATATATGGTACCTTCTAAAATATGCTGCCTTTGCAGAGACTAATTCGCCAAGACACCCGTCTGTCCTAACCCCCCCCCCTGCCTCCCCCCCGTGGAAGAGTGGTCCTGTCACAGGCCGTCTGTAAAGTATAGGAACACACATAAAGATACAGCTCAGGGTCCCCTGGCCTTTCGTTGACATTTACAGCGGCTGGGCAAGGACATGCCCTTTTCTCTCTCTTCCCCATTTCTCCGAGCTAATCAGCTGCTTTGAAAGGGTGTCTGATAAGGCCTTTTGTTTGTCTTGACAATGTCCTGATGATACGGCCACGAAAGATCACAGGCGAGGAGGCCTCCTCTTTCTAAAGCTCAGGAGCCACCAGAGAGATCTCATTACTTTAGTGCATCTAGGTTAATTAGCTCAACGCCCACCCCTCCACCTCCTACGAAGAAAAAAAAAATATCCTCTGGATTATAGCACAACATATCATCTGTGCTTCTCTCCTAAAGGAAAAGCCTGATGTCGAAGGTATGATACTGTCTAAAAAATCTTGTTTTTAAAGTCTGTGTACTCGTAATATTGTTGGAATGATGTCATCGCTTTCTGACCGTTTTTTGTATTCTTGGAGGTGATTTAGATTACTTTTTACTTACCAAAAACAGAACGGTTTGGTGAGTGTCCGCCAAATGTCAGGCATGTGACAGGACCAATCGCAGGACTTCATCTCTATCGCAACGTCTGGCCCTGGGTTTGTCCTTTAAACAGCCCTCTGTAAACCATTTTCACCATCATTGATTGCCCCCCCTCTTCCCCCTCTACACACACACACAAACACACGCACACTGTGCTTTTCATTTTTGTTCTTTTGATCCATCTGCTCCAGGAGCATTTCTCTCTCTCTCTCTCTCTCTCTCTCTCTCTCTCTCTCTACCCCCTTTTTTGGGATGAAAAAAAAAGACTTCTAAGTTGTCGAGTTCGCCTGCAAGTGTGTGGCAAGATAGATAAAAGCAGACAGCACACGGCGCCCAATAGCTTCCCAGCTCAGTGTTTGCCTGGCTCTTTGATAGAGGTGTGCTCGGTGGTGCCTCCATTCTGCAGATGAAGCAGAGCCTGCGGATGAAGCACAAAGAGGAGCCTCCTGGTCTGCTGATGTGATATCTGGAATGAGTGGGAGATCACAGGGGACCTCTGAAGGATGAGCTTATCAAACATGTCCCTTCATTCTCTCTCTCTCTCCCTCTCTCTCCCTCTCTCTTGCTCTCTCTCTCTCCCTCTCTCTCCCTCTCTCTCTCTCTCTCTCTCTCTCTCTCTCTCTCTCTCACTCTCTCTCTTTCTGTTCTCAGCCTATATTCAGACTTCATAGAGAATCCATGCTCATTGGAAAAAAGTTTTAGGAAAATCTATAGTTCTGCTATATAGATGCTGTGTTTATTTGTAATTCACTAATGCTACTTGTACTTGATAACTATCAGAAGGCATAAGAAACTGTAACCTTCATTTAAATGAATTGAACAGAGCACCGTTAACCTGAAATAAAAAATAAAAAACTAACCAAAAAGTTCAGCAGGATTCTCTTCAGCCTTTCCCGGTCAACAAATAAGGAACCAGTTCAATATGTTTCAGTCTATGAAACATCTCCAGTCAGCCATTGGGAGCAGATGTTCAGTGATGTTTTTGAGAGATGTGCGGGGGCCTGAAACAGTGTCTGACAGCAGGATGTTCATCTGAGCCATGTTTGTCTTTGTCCCAAGCATCGTCCATTCATACGCCCATCGACAAGCTGTAGGTGGCAAGTCAAACAAGCCTCCCCTACAGCCAGAATAAACCAAATCCCCCGGAAGATTCTCTCCATAGCACTAGCATGTGTGTGTGTGTGTGTGTGTGTGTGTGTGTATGTGTGTGTGGCGCGAAAGATTCCTCAAAAGGGAAGAACAAACCAGTGTAAGTTTTATTGACAGTTTGTGTTTGAACTGAACCCTCAGTCCCCCCTGTAATCTCTGGTTGTAGTCGCTCTCGGTTCCTTTGTAAATTTGTAAATGTTCTGTCAGAACCAGGGATCTGGAGTGTTGTGTCTGTTTGGCGGTGACGGTGGGCGGGAATTTTACAAATTAAAAGTTGGACTGAAAATATTTCCAACCTTTTTACGAGTTCCCTGACAGTCAGCGCTCCGAGAATGCATCAGAACTATTAGAGCACAAGATGAAGAGCAGGGTCTCATCCTTATTAAAAGATGTGAAGATGGAGTTGTCAGACTTGGTGGGGGGGGGGGGGGGGATGTCTCAATTTAAGGATAATGCCATCACTATCCAAGTGAAGTAGCAAATGCGGCTGTATTTTTTTTTTCCACCTCTGAAAAACATTTGAAGGCCTATTTTGTTGGTGAGAGCACCTCTCCCTACTTCAGATTCATCAAGCTTCAAAGAGCCAAGAACGATAATCTATGGTATTAACCCTTCCGATAATGTATTGAAATGAGTGGAGGCATCACTTAAAGTAGTCTTACTGTAATTGTAGCACCAGCAATCTTAATAACGTTACAGGTCTAGGTGGCTTTTAAAGTCCCTATCAGGCAGTGAGTAATGCATGCTGAAATAGATCAGTTTCATCTTGGAATCCCCAAATGTATTGGCACCACATATAATAATTCACTTTAAATGGCTTGGTCCGACTTTTAACCTATGTAAATAGTACACTCTGAGATGACTTTAATGACTCGTAAGAGGGTGTAAATTGACATCATATTACACTCCTCCATCAGAGAAGAGCAGGAGCTGGGCCTGGAGATTGAAACACTCTGTATGATTGCCAACGCTCTGATTGGTCAGAGAACCAAGAGGGTGTACGGGTGATGTGTGTATCAAGCATAAGTGTGCTTGCTACTGTAGAACACAGTGGAATTTGAACCACAATGAGTCATTGTATGACTGCGGCAATACATACCGTGTGTGTTGCTGTCTCTGAGATTCACCTGTTTTCTGTCTTGTGATACAGGTTTGTTCACCTCTTCATCCTGTCACCAGTTGAGGGAATTGCTTTATCATTGCTGTGTCTACACTGGAAATAAAATAATATGATGGTTCCAATACCGGCTTTAAATGTTGCTACTAAACTTAGATAACAGGGGTTAGGGACCGGGGTTAGATAAATCAACCTCTTTGAGTGAAAACATTAGCCAAACATTATGAGGAACTTGGCAGCAGGACTGAAATAATGATGCTTAATACATTAACAGAGATATTATTTTATACTACTAAATTACTACTTTCAGAACAACATTTGTTCTCTCCCAGTCACTTAATTTGTCTTTAAAATACTGTATTATCAATATTATAAAAACTTTGAAAGCATTTTATGTTTCAGCATCTTACTATTTGCCATTTGGTAATTATAGCAAAATCTGTTTTTGCTTGCTCTAAGAATAATTGTAATTATCTCAGGCTCATATTAATATTAGTTTGCATTCTATAGGCCACCATACATATTGCCAAGCATTCACATTCCACTAAATACACAGTAGGTTGCAAAAAAATAAATTAAAATAAAATAAATTCTGCCCATTCTTTTAAAACGGAAAATTTTAGACTTTCTTTTTAACATAAATTATTTGTAATAGCTCCTTGTTATGATAGTTGGATTCCATTGGATGTTGTTCAAATGAGGCATTTAAATGCCATTAGACTGTCAGTTGCTGTGTATATTCATGTCTCCATTGTTAATGTCTTAAAGAAGAATTACTAGCATTTCCCCTGTCAGTGTAATAAGGAATATTCAATCAAAATATTGTTTGTTCGCAACAAATGCTGGCTGGCCTTTTCATACCACAAGATTTTATTCATGACCGTTTTAACAGACCAGAGGATAATGAGGACCAAGCTATTTGGTTGCAGCCATTTGAATGCCAAAATAGCAATCATTCATAATCTATCTTGCATACCGTTTTAGTCATTAATTTGTATTTACTTCCCAGTATTCTTTTAGAAATGTGTTGGTGCTTTGTTGGCGATAAAGAAAATTCATGCTATTTACTAATTCAATTTTAGGAATTAATTAAATGTATCAAATCAGCCGGTGATGCTTTATTTTGAAAAGTTTATTGGAGCTACTGATGCCATAGTGATATTTTGGTGTGGCAATCAGAGAGAGAAAGAAAGATAAAGAGAAAGCTGAGGGAGAAACAGCATTGAGAAAATAAATATTCTGTAACGTGGGTATACCGAGAGGGAGAATAGCTGCGAGCAGAGGCGGGTGCGGATCTATGGTCGCGCGGCTCTCTTTTCCCGCTCGAGTGTCGGATCTATGGTCGCGCGGCTCTCTTTTCCCGCTCGAGTGTTGCTGACATGGGGAGATTAACTACGAACAGCACTTACAGTGCAACGCCAGTAATTTGGGAAATTTTTATTGCCGGGTCTGTCTGCCCCTGAAATGGCAACGCTACTGTCTTTGTGGTAGTCGTGTGTAATTTTGTTGTTTCCCACTGTGATTGAGCTGAAATAGTAGCAGCCTCGTCTCTCTCTCTCTCTCACACACACACACACACACACACACACACACACACACACACACACACACACACGCACACACATGCTCGCTCACACACACCGCTCAGAGCGGTTTGCAGCTGCCTCTGTAACACTCTTTATTTTCCCCTTTTCATGGAGGGAGTAGCACTGTTGCTGTTGAAAGAAACAAGAGATGAATGGCCTCTACAGATGCTTGTTAAATGCATTGGAGGCTTGTAATTCTCTTGGCTGGAGTAACAAAAGTGATGTAGGCTATTACACTCTAATATTTGTTGAATCATGTATATAAGTTAAATTGAGATAATAATGTGGATTAGTTAGTAATAGATTTTTTTAAAGAATATCCTTGGAAATACTACTAAGTATTGTACAAAGGTTTCTTAATAATATAGGCTACACAAAAAATGAAAACAATGAAATGTGTATTTGCTGGAAATGCATAAGGTAGTACATTAGACAGTGTTACCCAACCATTACAGTACGGCCCCTACTCAAGGTTTTTAAAAGGCTGCAACAAAAAAGCCCTCCTATTTACCATGACGACTGGGGCTCTGTGTTCCTGGTTTCTCTGGTAACCAGAGCCTTTCTCTATTGGTTTAGCTATTGAACTCCACAGCATAGACAAAAGAAGGGCCTGTGCTGGTAATTTCTTATCAGCAAATCCCATTAAGCCTGTGGTTTTCACAGTAGCCCACACAAAAGTGAGTGGGAAATCATTCCATTCCAGCCTCCCCACCCCACAGAGCTGGGGCCTCCTAATAAGGGTGCACCTAAGATCCCCCCCCCCCTCACCCCACCCCCAAGTTCTCACTCACTCGTAATCTTCATTTTACTGTACATTTAATATATGTCAGAGAATTCAATAGCGGAATAACATGCATGCTATCCATGCTTTTTTGTTTTTGTTGAATTGAGTAGGATTTAATTTACGCTGCTGGATATTCATTTAGTCTATTAGGAATGTCTTCATTTTTTATGTTGATGTTGGATACAGTCATTTCAATTCATTTACTTCTTTCTTATATGTAATTTAACCTAAAACAATGAAAGATGGTTATTAACTATAATTATTTCTCAACATTTCGTTGAAATAATCTAAACTCTCACTTCAAAGTTTGTAATGCACCTAATTATTTATATTGCTGGAGAATGTAATAGGTTGCATATGAATTTGTTGACATGCTTACCTAGAATTTGAAAGGGTGATCCTTTAGTTTCGCACAAAGACACGTCTGCGGAAGAGAGTCATGTTTCGATAGGAGTTGGTGAATTAGGTACATCTCTAGTTAATTCCACTGGGTGTCACTCTCCTCTCTAAGCCTGACTTACAGCTTTGGATGCCTCTCTGCTCACTATAGAGCTGCTACACCTCACACTTTATTTGAGATACAAGGCAGATGGACTTGAATGTTACTGTACCAGTTCAGCTTCGGCACACCCAGTTTAATCAGTTTGGATTGTTGTCCCTAAACCATGATCAGAGTTGTGTTGCATTGCCACACAGGGGAAGTGATTAATACCTGCATTAGTGCACAGCCACTGTGACAAGTACACACAAGGAATAGTTCATAATCAAATCAAGCATGCTGAAGTCAAACCTCATTCACGATTGTCTTTCCCCTGTTTCTTGGAGACAAATAAAACAAGCGTTTCTAATTGATTGATCCAATCGGAGAAAGTAACTTGGCCGACAGGGGTTGTTATGGTAATGCCACCAGCTCATTGTTGTTCAGTTGCATGTAAGCTGACCCCCCCCCCCCCCATTTGAACCATTCCGCAATTCCAACATGCTGTCTTGAGATTTGATTAATCATACAAAGGTATATGAACTAAAACATGCTTTTCAGCTGCGCCTCCTGCTGTGTTTCATGTGACTCACTCCTCCTACAAGCATGTTGGTGGAAAACATAGTGAAGGCAACATGCAGGATTCTTTCCCCCCTACAGATCCAAGCAAAGCAACACATAAAGCAACAGACACCTGCAACACTGTCACAGCTCACACTGACTCACACTGACTCACACTGACAGGCAACCGACTCACACTTCCTGTGGACTTTTAGTGTCCCGGAGGCCCTTTGCACACACACGCAGACGCACACGCAGCACTACCTTCACAAGTGCACAACGATTAGCGCCACGAAGGCTGCATTTACCTCTGAGGAGAATAAAAAAAAATCTGCTTTTCCAGGCAAATTGAGACCTATAGGAGTTTCACCATCGAGAGTGAATGACTGGGGATGAATGAGGGCTTTGGTTCAAACCAGTGTATCACTCCTGACAGCTTCTGGAGGGGACTTTGACAGAGGCCCGTAATCACTCCACAGTCAACATCCAACAGCAGTTATTGATCCAGAGGCTCTATAATCCCCTTCACATAAAACAAGCAATTTCATGTAATACCTATAATAATGCTGCATTTAAACTCAAGTAGCCATCAAGGGGCTTTGTATCTGATTCAGAGGTGAGGTCTCTGTTCAAACATCGAGGTGAGTGCATCAGATGCCGAAAAACATACCCAGCACTTTTTTTTGTTGTTGTTGCGGCAATCTCATTTTCTTTTCATTTCGTGTAGTCTTTATTCGTGTAAAGATTATTGTAACCCAAATGTCGAACAAATGTGGACTATCAAAGATTTGTGTCTGTGTGAATATTTTCTCTTTCTGCAAATTACTGGTTAGATGAAACATACCTTTGACTGAGGATAGAACACAGGTGCAGGTTCAAGCATGGAACGGCTGCACTTTGATGGATTTTTCTGTAGGCCTATGTAGCTAACACACTATAGATATATTGTGCAAACAAAAACAGTATCTGTGTCATTTAAATAATATGCACCAAGTCATTTCAGTGCATGTTGAAGATGAGATAGTCTATTGTTTGTATAAAAGTACTAAGGTTAGCTTTTAATTTCTGCCTTCGTTATTTTTTGGATGAGTTTTCTGATGTGGACAAGGCTAAATACAGACGTCTATTTTAGGTGACTTTGGTGGCCTTTGGGGTATGTACGAGCTTGTTTGTGTTTATAAAGCTAGTCCAGAGAGGTAATACCAGTTAATAAGGGCAGAGTCTGTCTCTTGCCTGCTCACCAAGCTCCTCTCTCCAGTGGGGGACTGCTACAGGCCTTATCAAAGACACACAAGCCTTCTCATTATTACATAGTCCAGACTAGAGAGTCCCATATATCATTGTCTCTGACTGGGGTGTCCTAATCACTCCAGCACTATCAGCCAGGGAGCAGAAGCCTGCAATCACGCTGACAGCAAAGGCTCATGGGAGATCAGATGGGGTTAAATGGTTCTGACAGCAATGATAATGATGAGTTGGCTATAAATTTAGATGAGATGATAACAGATGGTTGGGTGAATGGATGGGTTGATGGATGGAGGGATGCATGGATGCCAAGATATATGGAGGGATGGGAGGACAGACGGATGGATGGAGTGACTGAGGGAGGAATGGGATTGATGGATGTAAAGATGGATGAATGAATGGATTTTCAGGACTGACATGAATTGTTCCCACAAACTTTAGGTACACTCATCTCTCTGGTGATCGCACATACAGTATGCTAAGAAAATGTCTGGCATTGAGGAGGAATGAAACACACATACACACACATACACACACACACACACACACACACACACACACACACACACACAAACACATCCCTCTTTCTAGCCCTGAGTGAAAAGCTGTCACCAGAGCGCAGCAGGAATCTGATGAGTGGGGGGACCCGTATTGGGAAGTTGTGATAGTTGTGTGATGGTTGTGATGGTTGTCAGTGAAGGAGGAATGGGGGTAGAGTGGGCTGATGGTTGTCAGTGACGGGGAGGGGAGCGGAAGGGATGAGATGGGGGGGTGGGGGGGGGCTAATGGGTTGGCTAATCAGTCAGACTGACGTGAAAAACTACAGTTCCCATGAACGGCTCTCTGGTCGGGGGGGCCGGGTGAATCTGGACAGAACGTTTCCCCCATTTCACCTCCTGAGTTATCATCTACCAGGAGGTACGGTCCCCCCCACCCAGAGAGACAGCTGCTTATCAGATCCTGTCAGAAAGAGCTTTTTTTTTCCTTTTTGTAATTCTGAAAGAGAAAAGATGGCAGATCTGTCTCCCTCATTGCTGATATCCATCTATATGTGACTCTTGAATCTCAGCGGACACTTTCTCTCTTGTTGGTGGTGCTTGCTGAAGGGTGTGGATGATTAGAAGGGAAAGGGGGAATGGGGCTCCACCAGTTTGGAGTTTGAGCCAGTGTGTATTTTTGTGTGTGCATGAGAGGTGTTGTCTGAGTGCATGTTTGTCTGTGTGTGTGTGTGTGTTGGTGTGTGTGTTGGTGTGTGCGTCAGCAGGCTCAGCAGCCTGTGTTTAACAGGGACGTCCAGGCTCAGTGAAAACACAGAATACCTCCTGCTCTGCGGTCCGCAGCAGCCCCGCCCCCCTGAGCCACCTAGACACAAAGCTCTTCTCTGATGTCTGCGTAAGGTAAACTGGTGTCAGCTTCACTAACGCTGAGAGCCTCAAAACAAACACAACACCAGAGCGCTGCTAGCTGCTCCCAGATCTGTCTCTTTTCAGAGGTCACCAGTCTGGCCGCGTCAGCCCAAATATAAAGCTAGACTTCTCCTGCGCAGACAGCACATCTATAAACACCGACAGAGTAGTGTAGATGGGGACTTTGCATAGACAGTCTACCCTGCATGGGCTGCTTATTGTGATTCCTCGTGGGTTCCCCCGTCTACGTGAGAATGAGGTCGTTTCAGACTTTCTCAGTGGCTTTCACGAAAGGCAATCCACCAAACCAGCCCGGTCCTATCTTCCACACGCACAGCCTGGTGGCTGTGTGCATCCTCATCCATTCTGCCCCTGTCCTATGGAGGGGGGGGGGGGGGGGGGGGGGGGGGGGGGGTGCGCACTCTATTTTGTCCCTGTGAATAGAGCCACGTGTTTGGCAAGGCCATAATCACGTGCTCACAGGTTGCTCTTCTGGGGGAGGTGGGGGGGGGAGGCAAACGGGGACAGGCTGGGGGAGGCCCTGGGGGGGGTGGAGAGAGGCTGGAGGATAGAGGCTGGGGGGGGGAGGCAAACGGGGACAGGCTGGGGGAGGCCTGGAGGGGGAGGAGAGAGGCTGGGGGAGGCCTGGAGGGGGAGGAGAGAGGCTGGGGGAGGCCTGGAGGGGGAGGAGAGAGGCTGGGGGACGGAGTTATGTATGCGTGCGTGACAGAGGGTGAGGAAGTGAGGCTGCGGGAGAGAGAGGACTGGAAGAGGCTCGGGGCTGGCAGTCTGATTGTCACCTGCCATCTGTGAAACGGGAAGCGGCGTACAAATTCAATGCAAAATCATGGTCCTGTGTACAATTAATGGATTCATTATTTTATTCTATTACTGGCCCCTCCGAGCTCCCAGAGAAAAGGGGTGAAGAAAAGCAGCAAAGATCTGTAGTTCTGCTGGATTCCAAACGGCTGTTTAAAAGCAGGGGGTCAAAGGGTCAGGAAACTTAATTATACCATACCTGCATTGAAACAGGGCGAATGATTAAAAAAAAAAAAAAGATAAAATAGCAGGAAATTACACCGCTGATGATATTGCAGAATGCTAATTTTCACCAGAGACCTACAATCAGGGCCCTGCACCCGCTCTGTGTTCCAAACCCCCATCAACCTCCACCCAAAAGGTATCTGCTGGAGTCTTCCCTGATAGTAATGATAGGTGTATTGTAGGCTGCTTGTAAAGGGACATGAGGGTTATGGTAAACTTACAACATAGAACAGTATTGATATAGGCAGCATGTCACTGTATACATTACTTCACATTATTTCATGTTTTATACACGTTAACTCTGTCTGTGTTGGGCACAAATGCAGAGTTAACGTTTTTTTTTAATTATTATCTTCCTTCCTTCCTGTCCTCTTCTCCTCTCTTCCTGGCGTTCGCCCCATGTCATGAATGTGCCCCCGTAATAAAATTCACGGGTGAAAAAACATACGGCAACGTGAGCATCATTGACTGCTGAGCGCTGACCTGTTCGCTCCCACCTTCTCCACCACTCACTGTCACATTAACCCCAGCACGGCAGAACAAGACCTCAGTCTGACCCTCTCCTGTTCACTGCCCCCATTAGACGTCACCTATGTCCACTTCCAGACAATCCATCTTTGTCACCAAGTTCCCAGCTCCAGAGAACAGCCCCCGGGCCTCCAGGAGGTTGTTGGGTTGAGACCCCCTGAAGTAGGCTGGGAAGTGTTTGTTGGGGGCCCGACTGTGCACACCCCTAGCGGTCTTAAAACACAGGAGCCCCCCCCCCAACCCCTCTCCTCAACCACTAGCACATCTCCTCACTCCGTCCCCAACAAAAACTCTTTTGAAAAGCGATCTCTAAGCGTTGGAGGGAGGAGAGAGAGAGGAGAAAAAAAACACAAGAGAAGCGCGATATGAGAGAAGTGACATTTTAACGCGTCGGCGTCATCTACTTCTTCCACTAAACTCCCCCTCCCACCCTCCCACCCTCCCCGACCACCCCACCCCAAACACACACACACACCCCCTCCTGAGACGACGCTGGTTGATTTGGTATTCATGCTGTGCAGATTAATCAAGTGGCCTCGGCCCTAGCCTCCCGGACCAGCAAGCTATTCTCCCTCTCCTCCTGCCAATCTGCATATCTGCATATTACCGCCGAGCCGGCCTTTAATTTCCTACAGGACCAGATAATGATCACCTTGTTCAGACAGACGGGAGCCTTTGTCAGGAAGAGAGGGAGAGAGAGAGAGGGGCCGTGATATTTCATACGGGAGGGGGTTGGGGCGTTGCGGGGGGGGGGGGCTTCGAAACGCTGATTAATGCCACCGTGGAGGCGCTCTGCCCGCCCGAGCCCCTTTTCATTACAGACGGGGTGAAGAAGCAAAAAGCCTCCACCCCCCTGCCCCCCCACCTCTTCGAAATACAAGCTACCAGTGGCTCTCATGCGGGGAGGGGGGTGCAGCAGTTGGGGGGGGCTGTGGGGTGGGGGAGAGATTTCATTGATTTTGTTTTTCTATTTAATATAACTGAAATCATCTGTGAAATATAATAACAGTGCGTGGTGAGAGCGCGGCAGAGGGGCGAGGGTGGGGGGGCGAGGGCGGGGGGGCGAGGGTGGGGGGTATTCCTCTAAACTGACCTCGATGAGGGAGAATGAATGAGGACTAATGACACCCGAGGCACGGATTGGAGACGGGCTTCGGAGCCGGCCTTGTTGCCCCCACCACCCCCCCCCCACCCCCCCCCCACCCCCCCCCCCCGCCCCCACCCCCCCCCCACCCCGTGTCTCCCGCGCCATTTTGTGAACAGTCACAAGTGGCACGTTAGGCTGTTGAAATGTGTTAAGCCACTCATGGAGAAGATCACTGGCTTTACAATTACAGTCAAGATCAAGATCCCCCTTTTGTACTTTCAATAGAACTTGGATGTTAATCGTAATGAGCGTGGCTGCACCTCTGACCCACTGCAGAATGGAACATGCAGCACAGACAGAAACGCGTTCCGCGTCCGAAAATACGACGACTCGCTTGAAGTTCGCAGAGAAGCAGAACGGGATTCGTTACCTACGGCCGCCGTCACTCGACGAGAATATAAACAGTATTCTAGAAAAGTACAAAGTCGTTCTCGGTGATGACTTCTGGTGCGCCTGCTTCTTCCGTGATCTACCCGGTTTCCCCGGGAGACTGTCGATTGGCTCGCATCCCCCCCCCCCCCCCCCCCATCTTGTTCAGAGAAACATCCCGTAGTGTCCCCGGGGTTGACGCCTGTAGTTGTGACGATGGGAGGGGGAATCTAATTGATTTGTAGCTGGAAGTGGTCCTCCAGGAGTTGTATAAGCCTCTCTATACGTGCAGAGACACCACTTTGCTAATTAAACTGCAGAGAATGGAGGAAGTTGTTTGTCTTCGGAGGCTGACACCAGGGGCCCCTACCCAGACGTTAGAGTCAGACGCTTTTTTCTCAGACGGGCTGAAGAAATCTCAAAATGGGCTGAAGAGTTTAGAAAGCACCCATGCCCTCAGCTCGTAGAACACGCTGCTTGCATTTTGGTTGACAATTTCAAGTCGGTATTTTTCATTTTGTTTCTGTTTCTAAAGTGACCAGGCTTCAAGGGGATTCAAGTGGTTTTGATTTGCTTAAGCCGATATATTGAAGAGGAAAAACCACTGTGATCCATCCATCCATTCAATTTCTGTGTCTATCATTGTTATTCTACTGTTCTGCAGGAGTCCCAAAGGATTGCAGGCACATACATTTCTCTATTCACTGCTCAAGACCGGCATTGAACCTTGATTCGATTATGGTCTTCTTCCACACAATTGTTTACTAGATTATGACGGGAGCAAAATGTGATTAGAGAAAATAGTTTTTCTCCTTGACAACACCATGTAGCCTGTAGAACAGAAGAGGAAAGCATTTGATGGATGGAACAATAACACTTTTAAGCCTTGGTAGTTTTGAACAGCAGTTCTTTTTGTGTGGGCCGTGTGCTAATTAGCATTACAGTAGCTGAATTAGCCTTGCGGGAGGGAGGTTAGTGGACCGACCCTGAACACCTTGTATTCAAAACCCTTGATGTTGGCTCGATCCAGCATGACAGTAAATGTAAATCTTATTTGGTGAACAGGAGGGAACAGCAGAATAGAGGGGTTGGGGTAGAGGGGGTGAGGTGAGGAGAAGGTAGAGAAAGACCAGTATGTAAGGAGAGAGCCGTACAGAAAGAGTATATTACTGAGCAGGAGGTCAGGAAGCAAGGCATGGGGTTCAGTGTGACAGTTCTAGTAGCATCATGTTCATCAAGGTCTGAGATGGATTTTATTGAAAGCCAGCCTCGTCCTGCATATGTGTGCCTGTGTGTGTGTGTGTGTGTGTGTGTGTGTGTGTGTGTGTGTGTGTGTGTGTGTGTGTGTGTGTTTATAAAGAATATTGTTTGGAGTGTGCCGTGTCAATATGAGATCGTCCTCCTCGACCTTCACAAGATGCTGCAATAGAATGATTTAGTTCAATGGCAAAGCAAATTGCAAGGGAACCAAATGTACTGCCTATACATTTCCCTTCAACATTGTTCTAGTCTGTTCTTTCCTCAAAGTGGTATGGAAGGCTCACACGAATAACATTCAAAGTTTTCCAGTAAAACTTTTGTGCAATCTTGTCACCCTACGAATTAGTTCACACTGCTCACTTCCAACTGTGTTAACCTCTTCCAAAGATCCATATAGAACCTTTATGAAAACAAATCACATATCTGGAACATACCAAGTTTGTCCTGCTCTTCATACAGAGACGAAGTCATGATAGGAAGTGAATCTGAGCAGGAAAGTTCTGGAATGGCCCATGTTGGAAAAATGGATGGCGGATTTAGCAGCATAGCAGTATTTACAGTTCCTCTCCCTGACTTTTGAACAGGCTTTGGTTTGCATCTGCTCTCCAATGATCATGGACAGTGTGTTTCCAGGTATTCCAGACAGCCCAAAGTGTGTCCCGAAGCTTTTACTCTTTGTGCGCGTGTGCACACACACAGAAACACGTTCTGGGCCAAACGCACACTCAACAAGCGTGCATAACATTGGGCGCAACCCCTTCGCTATAGCCTTTAACTCACTGAATATGGAATTTCCAGCACAAGGACATTTGCTATTGAAATGTCTGCTCGCCATTCACATGCTGACTCAAAATGCCAGAGCTTTCAATTAATATTTAGGTCATGTGAAGTGCCTTAAGGCTCTTGTCAGTAAAAAAATGTATAGAATCAGGTTTGTATGGTGCACAGGCAAACAATATGTAGAGGGGAGGATTGGTTAGATTAAGGTGGCCTTCGATGTTTTTCCCTCGTTCTTGTCTAAAAGGCATCCATTCTTCGCTCTTAGTGAGTCTTGCACCCTGTCAATGAATGTTGCAATGCAGCTGTACAACAATATGTCGATGAAGAGGATACACAGAAATAATCATGGTCCTTGGGACTTTGATTGGGTTTGAACCAATGAAGACATATCTAGCTTTGCCAGGGTTATTGAAGTTCAGCGTCTTGGAAGGGCCTTCATGTTGTTCCATAAACACTGTATATATTTTCTTTTCTGTTTTAACGGGAAAACAAAATAATACATTTATAATCTATCTTTCTGTCTGTATATATATATATATATATCAGGCTAGTAATCAGAACACCGACGGCTCGATTCCCCTTGGGCAAGGCACTTCACCCTACTCGCCTCGGGGGAGTCTCCCTGTACTTGCTGAAAGTCTCTCTGGATAAATGTCTGCTAAATGACCAAAAGATCAGGAGCGAACCCCTGGCCTTTCATCCCTCGCCTCTCGCCCCTCACCTCCTTCCCTTGCCCTCCTTATTTAACGTCATATTTGTTTGTAGGGATATATTTCTGCATTGTGTGGGACCAGGTATTTTTTGGGCACAAGCTGCATCTGTGCAGCTAACCTCCTAACTCATTCTACACCTGGTAGAATGATTCATTCATTTAATGGACGTGCATTTTAAGAGGTGTGAGTTCAAAGGGAAGGCTGCATTTTAGTAGGGGGGGAATCGAGAGTGCACTTCAAGCTGAGCTGTGGTCGACAGAACCCTATTCTGTAGAGTGTGTGTGTGTGTGTGTGTGTGTGTGTGTGTGTGTGTGTGTGTGTGTGTGTGTGTGTGTGTGTGTGTGTGTGTGTGTGTGGGTGTGTGTGTGCACATGCACGTACCTATGTGTGTACATTGTGCTGGGTGCATGCTGTTGCTCGTACGGATGTGACTATTTTGGGGGTAGGGAGAGAGAAAAATAAATAGACTGACAAGATGATTTGACATGAAGATTTGTGTGTGTGTGTGTTTGTGTGTGTGTGTGTGTGTTTGTGTGTGTGTGACTGCGAGAGAGGGAGTGAGACAAGAAGGAGAGGGGAGGAGAAAAGGAGGGGGCGAGAAGGGGATTCGGAAAATTTCTTTGGCAATACGAGAATTTGTATTATCATACGTCATTCATTCATTTATTACATCTGCTGGAGTTCTGCTTTGTCAAACATAATTTCCCTTCTGTGCTTCCCATTTGAGCAGACAGTCAGGTTATCAAGGCCCGGGAGGGGACCAGAGCCGTTCATTCCCTGTAGTTGATTGAAGGTGGTTGTTGAGGGAGCTGGAAGGTTGGGGGGCAGGGGGGGTGCGGGGCTGTGGCCCCTTGACTAGCAGCCGTCCCCCAGCTCTCCGCCTCTCTCTAACCTGTTCCACTGCCTGGTCTCCAAAGGTTGAGAGCAGGTCACATATCAAAGGCAGGCCAGTCCGCTGTGGTTAATGAAGCCGCTCAACTCAGCACCCACCAAAACCCTATACAGCACGCTAATGAGCTCTGGTTTCTACTCCTCTCTCTCTCTCTCTCTCTCTCTCTCTCTCTCTCTCTCTCTCTTTCTTTCTCTCTCTCTCTCTCTCTCTCTCTCTTGCCCCCCCCCTCTCTCTCTCTCTCTCTCCTTCCTCCTTCTCTCATATAATTTAAGCCCTCTCTTGCCCTCTCTCTCTCTCTCTCTCTCTCTCTCTCTCCTTCCTCCTTCTCTCATATAATTTAAGCCCTCTCTCTCTCTCTCTGTGGTACCAATTAGAACTCAAACGCATCACATGGCATGACATCAGAGCCCCCTCTCTGAAATGGGCTGCATTTTTAATACACCCATGATTACATCATCAATTAATCATGGGGGAGACAGGTCCCAAATCCCACAGCAGAAAGGGGAGGGGGCAAGCCCTGTATGTATTACTTATTTATTGTACCTGCGGGGATATTTAGGAACTATTTGAAAATGTACTTAAATTATTTTTTTACAGTCCTGGAGAGTCTTCAGGTCCGAGTTCTGAAAGGGCCAAGGTTAGTTGTTGGTGGTCTATATTCTGCTGTGAATCATCTCCAACTCTATACACCAGACTGTGTAGATTGGACACTCTCTCCTGCTCTTCTCTGATCTCCAAGAGATATCAGACCATTCCAACACAGATCTCCAAGATTTAGTTTGAGTCTGGAGTGTGTTCTTACCTCATAGTAAAAGACTGAGACGTATTAAATATTAAAGAGCTTTATTTCTCAACCCAGTGACAAAAACACTCTTACTGGGAAACCTGTAGAAATGAGTAGCACTCCAGAAAACTTTTATCAACATGATGGTCTTGAAATTTCAGCAAACTGTTTATGTGTGTCCCAGACTCAGTGATGAACAAGATAAGACTTAAGACTACTCCGAATATTGGCCAGCCCCCCCCCCCCCCCCCCCCCACCACCCCACCCCCTCACCGTTTAACTTGATGTTGTGGATCCCCCCGTTCCCACCGCTGAGCCTTTGGGAGATGGCGTGGATTCAGATGGTCCTTGCTGAAAATCGATCGCATAATGAGCCCCGCCATCAAACACTGACTGGCCTGCGGGGTCTGAATCAAGCTCTCTGTGTCCCTCCCCCCCCTCCTCCTCCTCCTCATCCCTTTACCCTGGCAGTCGTCCTCCACCCCACAGCAGAAGGTTCTCCCTGCAGGCAGCAGCCAGATCTGGCCTCGGAGACTCAGGGAGGGAGGGTAATTTGGGTGGGGGGTGGGGGGGGGACGATGAATGTGTGCTTTGTGCGGCCGGCCAAGTCCAGGACGCACACCTGTCCCATGGAACTGGAGTAAGGGAGGGAGAGAGGAAGATGTGAGGGATGGAGGGAGGACGAGGCAGAAGGAGAGTGACAGTGAAGCCGCAGAGACTCTATATGGATGAATGGAGGGTGAAAAGGGGAAGAGAGAAATGAAAAGGAATTTGAGGTAGAGCGAGAGCCTTAAACTGTCCTGGAAAACATCAGACCCCCCTCATCAGCAGAGGGACAGGTGACCAGCCAATCAGATAATATTGTGCCCAAAGACACTGGAGAGCAGGAGAGTTGAAGACTTAAAAGTGCGACCTGAGCCCCAAGTCGGATCTTTCAAACCCCCACCCTCGAAACCCTTCCACACATGCACCTCTGAGCACCCTCCTCCTCAAACTCCTTCCTCTCATGGTCCACCGCCCCTCCTCCCCCCCCCCCCCCAGAACACCTGACAGTCTTCAGCCTAGTCCCAAGGGAGATTAACTCTCTTTAATAATGCATGCAGTCCATATTCCTCTTCCATATTTCACCTGCTCAGGTATATCTTGATATCAGAGCCAAAGGAGTTTTCAGGGCCCCCTTCCACCAGCTTACCAGATGGTGGGCCTCAGTAGAAACAGGAAGCCTGTCTGCTAGAGATCTTACCCTTGCTCGCTCAGTATTTCGTACATTACTCCTACTTCTCCTCAACAATACCATGCAACCCTTAGCTGCATTCAAGGCCTTTCTCAGGAAGCTCTACAGGTGGATTTGAAGAAGACGAATCCCATTGAACTGCAAATCCCATGGTGCATCTCTTCCCCTTGACTTCACATTAACAGGTCACCCTCTATAAAGACGGTGGAATCCACATGGGGTTAGGATCGGGATTGGGATTCCCCTTTAATTCATCCCCAGTCTCAACATTAGTCAGTGCTGATTAGCCATCCTCCACAGTCCCGCTGCTTGTTTGCATCCATTCTGGCGGTTTTAATTATAATTGCCATCTCAGCAAATTACCCATTAATAATCAGCAAATTAGCCATTATTAATCAGAATGAGGTGAATGATTATGGAAGTGAAGATAGGTAATCAGCGGTGAACAGTGGGGCTACGGGGGCTGGACTTCACGGGGGGGGGGGGGGGGGGGGGGGGGGGGGGGACGACACACTTCCTCTCCAGAGTTAGATTCCTCCATGGGCTGCTACATTCTGTCACTGGCTGCTGTGAATGTGTGTGTGTGTGTGCGTCACGAGACAGAGGCATGAGAGGGGAAAGTGTGAGAGGAGAGATTATATAATGCATGCTAGCTTTACAGAGGTGACTGATGGGTAGTCTATTGTGAGGCAGGGACGCGTGAGAAGGGGGTTAATGCCGGGTGAGCACGGCCAGTCAGTCCCTCCTATACAGACTACTGCTGTGACCCCCAGACAACAGATAGATACTGGCAGTATCTCCAAATAGAAGGGGGGGGGGAAGCTGCAAACTGTGCATTTTATCGGGGACAATACGTGCCAGATGGAATTCAGCATTGACAGTAAAATGATAAGGAGATGTACACTTCCAGAAGGAGAATGATAAGACGAACATTTAGACATATTTTCTTATCCGCCGACGATAGAATATCTGGCAACCCCATCGCAGTTCGTCTTGTTACTTTTCCTGACTTGGGGTTGGTTTTTGCAGCCAGGTGGTTCAGCTGCTTTTCTGGGTTGCTGAATATTGGTTTTGGGGAGAACTTGGCTGGGCCTTTCGGACCGGATGATAGACAGGCGTTAAAATAGGCAGGACTTAAGAGAGCTTTAGCTGAATGGGGTAGCACGACATGGCCTGCACGCTCACCGCGCTTTAAGATTCCATTTTTAGACCCTTCAAACTCATTTACGAGAGATTCAACCATGGTTCTGGGGTGAAATTGAACATGGTCAGGTTAGATTGATGTGAACTGGTCATGGTTGGGTTGCCATGCACTTGTACTTCATATTTTGGAGCGTGTGGCGTTGGTAGAATACTGTCGAACAATCAAGGTTTGATTCAAATTGCGCTTCAATACAGCATCGACCTGAGAGAGGCAGAACGCTGGCAGGGAGGGAGGTTATATGTCGGTACAGGTTATGTGTTGCTGTGTTATGTGTTGTTGTGGCAGCAGGTCAGTAGCAGTGGCTTTACCTGTCAGATCAGTGGCTTAGGGCCCCCCCCCCTTCTCTCTCTCTCCCATCCTCTACCCCGCTCCCTTCCTCCTCCTCCCCTATCCTGTAGGGCCTTTGTTTAGTTGTCAAAGCCTTGTCTGCCTCCGTTCCCCCCCCCACCTCCATCACCACACACACACACGCCCATCATTACCCCCCTCCTTTATCTCCCTGGAGCCTGGTCTGATTAGGGTCGGTGGATTCTGTCCGGGACACAGGTCTGGCAGGGCTATCCATTACACCGGAAGAGAGAGACAACCGGTAGGCCCGAGGTGTGGTGTCAACGTGGTCCGCTCCAGAATCACCAGTCCCGCTAACCATCCCCAGATAACCTGCCCATTAAAGAGTGTGAGCGTGTGTTCATCTGTTAGTGTGTCTGCTGTGCATTGACAGGGTACTGCACAAGAGAGACGGAGGGGATGAAGAGCAACAGTAAGAGAGAGAGCGTCAGAAAGGAGGGAAGGCTAGCTTGAGTGAGACCCCCGGCGTGGCTGGGAGGCCGTGCCGCGCGTGTTTTCTCCTGAGCCAGGGATTTGGTGGGCTTCTGGGGCCCTCGCTGCTGACCTGTTGTTCTGGATGAATGGGATGGCACTGAGCACCGTATTGTTGGGGCAACAGTCTTTCTTTCTTTCTGTCTCTCTTTATTTCGGTCTCTTTCTCTTTCTCTCTCGCACTCTCTCTCTCTCTCTGTCCCCTCTCCCTGTCCTATTGTCAGAGAAACAGCAGTCACACCTCTTCCTTTCTCTTTCCTCTGCCCTCCACCTCTCTCTCTCTCTCTCTCTCTCTGTTGTTCGATAGACTTTAGCAACCAATAGAAAACTGCTTATGTCATCTTTCGCTGACAACAAACAACCTCCAGGCCATTCAGGAAAGGGTTCTCTGTCCCGGTTTGACCTGCCTCTGTCTGCTCCAGCTTGAATGCCTGACTGGCAGAGAGAGGAAGCGAAGCACGTGAAACATCTTTGTGCTTCAGAACATTTCCATTACGTCCTAATGGTCTACCTATGCTGAATGGAGTCAAGTGACCCAACTGACAGTTGATATTTATTTCAAGATGACGTATAACCTTATTGACCTGTTCAGTCAACATCATGACAAGAAATTAGGCACATTTGGAGTGATTCAATCCAAATGAATACGAATGAATCTATAAAATATGAGCTTGCGTCCCATTTCATTTTTTATCTCCCCACACCAATGAAAACCCAAGACAACCCATGACACTGTAAAAAACAAAAAGACAGGCATTAGTGATGAAGCTTTAGAATCATATATTATTTCAGTTCATATCTAAAGAGAGCTCATATAAACCATACTTAAAGCCCTACCATCCCTGTGTGTTACATCGCAACTCTGTAATGACCAAGCAGATGTTTGGTCTACCACTGCTTTGTTTCATAATCCACCTTGTATCGACAAGAAGCCTCTCCCTTTTCTCTCTCTCTCTCTGTCTCCTTCTCCTTCTCTCTCCACCATTTCATTTTTCTGTCTTTCCCTGTCTCTTTCTCACTTTCTCACTGTCTCTCTCAGTAGATATGGTTTTAGCTGGTGCGTAACTCCCCTGTGTCTTCTGAGCGGCCCCAGATGACGCCTCGCATCCTGGGGAGAGACTCTGAGCAGTGTGGTGGACCTGGGCCATTGTTTGCTGGTAATGACAGGCTTTTCTGTTCCCCCTCCGTGGGCTTATTTGTTTAGGCCGGCAGTCTCAAGGCTGCGACAGCCGGGCCCGGATAATAGCAGAGCGTTTTTGTTCCGTGCCTGGGGGGAATATAATCTAGTGTAAACAGTGGTGTGTCTCCCAGGTGGAGCTGCAATGAATGGACCATGGATGATATTGACAGCTAGGAGAGGAAGAGGGGGAGGGAGGGAGGGAGGGAGGTGAGGAGGAGCGGTGGGGAGGGAGAGAGGGGTGGAGATGGAGAGCATGGAAAATGGCGAGATGGAAGGTGAGTGAGAGACTGAAACAGCGAGGGTGCGAGGGATGGATGGAGAAAGAGGAGGGGGGGGGAAGGAGGGAGGGAGGGAGGGAGGGAGGGAGGGAGGGAGGGAGGGAGGGAGGGAGGGAGGGAGGGAGGGAGGGAGGGAGGGAGGGAGGGAGGGAGAAAGGAAGAAAGATAAGGTTCAAGAAGGCTCCAGCAGATGTGAGGGATGGAGATGGAGACCGCTTCAGAGTTGCCTTAAGAAAGCAACCCCCAGTGACACAGTCGAAATGACTGAAATTACATGTAAGGCATACGTTAATAATGTAGCACTTCTGAAAAAGACTGAGGGGACCGTTTTTCTCTCCCTCCCTCTCTTTCTCTCTCGCTTTCCGTCTCGCTCTCTCCCCCATCTCGATGGGTGTGAGAACAAAACCAACAAATGCAGCACGGCCCCAGCCTCCTGTGATAATGCTGGGGGCTGGGAGGGTTAAAGTACCCCTCTGTTTCCCACATGCCATCCAGCTCCCATCGGCCGCTGTTGACACTGGCAGCACAATGACGGCTATAGTCCCTCCCAGTACATCTTTTATAGCAGTATTCTGGGCCCTGAATGTACAAGAGCCACTGTTCGTGTGTGTCCCCCGCCCCTCCCCATTCCACCCAAAACCATTCACGAAAATCCAATGCGAATATAAGCCAAGACTGTTCTGCTTTGTTATTATGTATTGCCATAATGGATATCACACATTTTGAGAAGTAATTGAGAATTTAAACAAAAAAATACTAAAAAGGGTTAGTGTGTCTGTGTACTGTACGGTCGATCAAAATAGTGCTACTTTCAGGGCTTTTGTTTTCAATGTAACGCATGTCTTTCTGTTTGGATTCTGTCACCCCCTCCCACCTCCCGTCAACCCCTCTCCCCAGTCCACCCACCCCCCCCCCCCTTCCCCCCCGTCCCAAAACCCACGCCTCATTCAGAGGCTGCCACCTCCATTATACTGACAAATTAAATAAACCACTCTATTGGAGCTAAGAGGCTACACTGACGGTCAGGCAGGCAGGCAGGCAATGGAGCCATGCAGGCAGGCAGGCATGAAGGGACTGAGGGAGGGCGAGAGGGAGGGGAGCCACAGGAAAAGGTGAGCCTGAAGGCAGGGAGAGGAAGCAGGGGAGACGCCGTCCGAGGTCAGGGTGACTGGGGAGAAAGGAAGGCAGGTACGGGCAGACAGGAAGATTGCGAGGAAGCAGGTGAGCCAGAAGATGGGAGCACGTTATGCGCCTGGCAGACGGACTTCTGTCTTTCCATCTCGCCGCCTTCCCTCGCTCCGGGGGGTTATCAGGTCCTGTTAACAAGCAGGTGGAGAAGGAAGCCTATCGAGGAGCAGCTGGCTGCTGGTGACCAGAGTGAGAGCTCCTCCTCGCCCTCGTCTTCCCCTCCTTGGGACGTAGATGCAGCTGTAGGTACATGTTTTTGTGATTTATTTGTGGGGGGGTTTTTATCCCGGGGTGGGTGGGTGCAGGGATGGTCTAGGAGGGAAAGTGTGGGTAAGGGGGCTGAGGGGGGTGGGGGGGTCGGGGGGGGGGATTTCTTACCTTGGTGAGATGGATCGGTGCTTAATAGGAAGGGGGGTGTTGGGCAACGTTTGGCAGGTCAGACAGGTAGTGGAAGAGGACATTTGTCTAAGTGGCGTGGCAGACATATATTGGCCAAATAAACAATGAATAAAGGGGGTTGACGTTTGACATTTAACAGCATTTACTTTGAGTTTTTTATTTACGTTTTGAACATTGCACCCTGTTAAACATACATGGATCACTTTGTTTTCGGATGTGTTATCTAACAGTAATATCTTATGACCTTACGTTATCACAAGAAGTTAATGAGACATGATTCAGTAATACATTTATTTCTACCATTTTCATGCATTTTTGCCTGCTCTGTTTTACCTTAACCTTCATATAACCCTCCAATACACTCTAACCTTCACCATATCTCACTTAGAAAAATTACTTACTACTAGAACTATTACTTGCATGCGATGTATATACAGTAAATATTTATGCTACTGTTGTGCAGCTGTAAATATTTATACATGTGACTTTCAAATTATAATTTTGATGAGGTTTTCTGTGTGAGGTATGGGGAGTTAAATATTTTAAATTCATAAACGCTCATGAAGAAACAGTTTCTCCCAAACACTAAAACTGGGAGTTCGATTTTTAACTTAAGCTCTTGCAAGGTCATGTATTCACATCATGTGTGCATCCTCTTGCTATTGGACTCTTATTGCACCCGTCGTCCTTCTTTTCGAGGTTAGTAAAACATGCTAACTTGCTCGAAGTCTGACAAATGTATTTGCTATTTGGACCAATGGTAAAATGTGTTGCTGGCATTTCAAATCTATTGGCAGTTGCTGCAAATCATCCAGTCGGCCTAAAGAACATGGAAACATTACTGACATCTTGGCTTATAAACCAACCAATGACAAAGATTTTTCTCTTGAAGAAATGTTCTGAAAAGTAACACTGCCCACTTGTCTGAGAAAAAAAACTCCCGTTGAGGTGTGGGTTCGACAGAAATACAACTTTGAACGTAGTGACAAGGAGTGCAAGGACGTTCTGCACCTCTTTCTGAGAGGCATGAGAGACGGAGCTCATGAAAAAATAAAGGAGTGGGTGAGAAAAGAAAGAAAAGGAGCACATGGAGGAAAAGGAAAGGGCAGGTGGTGCGCTGGAGCTCTGAGAGAGCTTTGAAACCAGAGGCTCCTAGCAGGAAGGATGACCTCATTTACAATGCAAGGAGTCTGGAGGAGTGAGAGCACAGAGAATGCAGAGAGACACCCAGCTGGGCCCTCTCAGCGAGGAGGGCCCTCCCAAAGAGCTGCACTCAGAGGCCCACCGCAGGGAGGCCCCCGGCCGCCTTGGTGCTCCCCAACCTTACAGGCCCTTTATCCCTGCTAAGAAATGGTCTGCAGCAGCCTCCACAGCCATGGCGAGGGGGGGGGGGGGCTTGACAGCCACTCCACCAGGATGGAGGGATGGCGCAAAGGAGGGATGGAGGGAGGGCGAGACGTACAAAGGCAAAAAGAGGTCGTTTAGTCTTCTAATTTGGCCTGTTTGGGAGGCTGGGGTGGGGTGGCAGGGGGTGGGATGGCAGGGGGGGGGTGGCAGGGGGTGGGATGGCAGGGGGTGAGGTGGGTGGGGATGGGGTGGGTGGGTGGGTGGGTTTAGGTTCAGACCTCTGAGCAGAGATTGTAGGTTAGCTTGAGTGACAGAGGGATGAAATGAGATGTGTGAAGTTCACAAAGGAGGAAGTGGAGGTCAGGAGGTCGGGAGGAGTCGAGGAAACGACCCAGCATGACTTTCTACCCAAAGGCTCCTTTTTATTTGAGCCGCTGGTGTGTCAGATCTCATTTGCTGCGCTGTCAGGAGGGGGTTAAATGAGATTAGCGGCCTTGGACACAGTCACCAGGCTGGCTGTTGCTGCCTGGCTGTCTGGCTGTCTGGCTGTCTGGCTGTCTGCTTCTAAATGGCAGTTTGACAGTGAGCTGTGCCCCTCCCCGCCCCCCCCCCCCCCCCCCCTCCTTGAATAAACACACGAGTGTTTCTATCCACCATTGCTTCATTTTGCCCTAGCTTCATTTTGAAGTGGTTCAGTTGGTAGGGCAACAGTGCCTGTTGTTAAGGCAACGTGGTGTATCGTGGTGTATGTGGTGTATCGTGGTGTACGTGGTGTATCATCGCTCATAATCCTTTCATGCTCTGTTAATCCTCCTTCGTAAGGGTTGCATGGCCCTCGTCCTAATAACCATAATCTCATTACACAGCCAATGCAAAAAAAAATGAAACTTTCCTATTTATCTGCAGATTTCAAATGAAACTAATAAAGCTTAAGGCCCTGCCTATACAGTCCCGCCTCCCCCCGCCCCCCCACAACACACACACCCCATCCAACCCCCCAGTTTCACTCCTGACTTCCAGCCACCCCCACCCCCCCCTACCCCAACCCACCAAAACCCTAATCATATTTCTGCCTATCTAAAAGCAATCAGTGATTGTGTTAGCTCGGGAGCGGGCTGACAATACCAGGGGAGAGTGGGGCCCAGCTGGACTAATTAAATTAAATGCAGGGCTGTCGCTGCTCCAGCGCTACTGTTCGCTAGCTGTTTCGGGCCTGCCGAGAAGAGGTGCAGAATTAATAAGCATTACAGTGCAACGCGGGAGATGATATCATAATGGAAAACGGAGTTTTGATGTGAAGAGTCTCTCATTGAGATTCAGCGTACCATAATGTAGCGACCTGACAGCAGACGTATGTGTGTGTCTGTGTGTGTGTGTGTGTGTGTGTGTGTGAGTGTGTGTGTGTGTGTGTGTGTGAGTGTGTGTGTGTGTGTGTGTGTGTGTGTGTGTGTGTGTGTGTGTGTGTGTGTGTGTGTGTGTGTGTGTGTGTGTGTGTGTGTGTGTGTGTGTGAGAGAGAGAGTGTGTGTGTATCTCTGGAGTTGCTTGAACTGGAGTACCAGGGTTTGGATAGAGGATTGTGTATTGCCGTTACCTGGTATGCGTGTGTGACGTGTGTGTGGGTGTGGCTCTGTGATTGGCCGTTCAGCGGTCTATGAACTGTGACAGTGTGTCTTTCTCTGGACAAGGGATCATGTGTTACATGTTTGTGTGTCAAGTAGAGATCCCAGACATTCATTACATATTTTTGGTTTCCTATGTTGCTGTGTAGACCTAATCTATTGCAGATTAAGTACACCTCTCTGCATACAGTTCGACATCAAAATTCCTACTTACACGACTTTTACAGAAAGCATTAAAGGTCACGTGACTGATGTTAGAAGGCCATTTCATCACGCCCCCCTCCCCCTCTCCCCCTCTCTCCCCCTTCCCCCTCTAATTTACCACCAGTTGCAAAACACTACAGCTAAGAACCCTGCCCGACATCTAGCTTTGCCTAACTAACAGATCCAAGCTAAAGTGCATTAGCTACCAAGCCTACGAGCAGCAAAGTGGTTAACAAGAAAAACTCTCTTCACACTGACGTCCTGACAACCATTATGTTTTCCTGAGTGCAAAGAGCCCCCCCCCCCCCCCACACCCTCATTCTTCCAGGTCCTGACCTCAGACAGACTCCGAGTGACTGGATGTCTTCAGGAAGACTTTGGGTGCTTGCGTGGGGGATGGTTTGGGTGCCATTATGGCTGAGGCCCTATTTCTCCGATAATGAGTGACACGAAGGCTAATTATAAATTTGATTGGAGATGCTGACGTTATTAAATGCAGAGAGAGCTGGCAGGGCCCATTAACTGTACTTTGCTAAGTGAGCTCTCTGTGAACCGCTGAAACCCCTCACATTCATTACATATCAATCAAAGAAGGTGTAATGATTAATTGATGAATGAAACAATACTTAACAGCCCTCCCAAATGGGTGCTCCTGACAGACATTAGCAAATTGAGAAGAATTGGTTGGAAAGCTGAATGTGCCATCATTTTTTTTCTTTCTTTCTTTAATGTAGGCCAGAGCAATCCAAAATACTATGAACTTAAAGGGCAGGAATTATTAACATTTTTAATAATTCAATAATTCCCTTATTTTTTATTTTTTATTTTTTCAAAAAAACATTCGTATTTTGTCTTCTGAATTAAAAAATATATACTTGTTATAGTATAATAGACAGACTTCTGGTAGTTGTTTTGCAAATTATCCCAACAATGTTGAAACAACCGTTGTATCAAATCCTTGCTTTGAGCTTTTTACACCTCACCTACATCATCTGTCACAGTTACTACTGTGTAATTACAGTACTGAGTAATTGTTAATTCCTGAAAAGTGTTGTTACTTTTTTTTCAATTACAGCCCTATCGTAATGAGACCTAATGAGTCCTGTGGAGATAGCCAGAGGGGGGGAACAGGACATGTGTAACTGGGTGACGGAGCGCATTCTCCCACCCCTGCCAGTGCTCTTTAATCCAGTGGAGCTGACATCTGCTGTGACAGCGAGCTTACACAAACTGCTGGGCAGGAAAAAATGCCTTTGATGCCATTAGCCCCCACTGAGCGCTAACTTGTTGTTTTTAGGCGCTTCGACTCATGCAGGGGAGGGCCCAGGCCGGGAGGCTGCTGCCGGCTTAAAGATTCCTGTGCTGAACAGCAGGGTGGGGGGGGGGGAGCTGTGAACATCCCCTCTGTGCCTATCTGCTAAGCCTCTTTGATTCCCCAATGAGAGGTTGGTGGGTGTATGTGTTGGTGGTGGGTAAGGAAGGGTGGGGGTACCAGCAAAGGCGAGGGGTATCTCCAAGGCCCAGGGGGCAGTGCAGCATTCTTGCAGACAGACTACAGTCAATGAACATCCGTGAGGACGGACCTCCATGTCAATCAGTGATGGTTACACTTTAACACTTTACTGGCTGAGTTTTAATAAGCAGGACAGGATTTTCACTTGACTCTCATTGACTAAAATGTGATTCACGATATGGTACTCTGTTGATAAAGTAACACCATCGGTTGTGATTCCGATAGTGTTCCTAATAGAGGACGCATGCTGGGAACAGAATTTTTGCCGTTGAACTGCCAAGGAAGAGAAAAAAAAAAACATGTTCATGAGTGACCTTATTGGAATTGGAGAGACGGGTGTCAAACTGTATGATGACTGGTATAATCTCAGTGTCAAGTATTGATAATACCTGTGTGTAGGAACCTCCAGTCTCAGGTTCAACGGCGGTCCCTCTGAGGCCCCTAATAGCAGGGGCTGTGCCTCTGTTTGATTTACAGTGCCCTTGAACTCCATTTTGTTCAATCACTTTCAGAAAGGCTTGGGAGGCTTTACGGATGTGTGTGTGAGTAGGTGTGTGTGTGTGAATATGGGTGGGGATGAAACACACAACCCAGGCTTTCATGCGCTCGTCTCCCTCTTCTCGCCATGCACTCAGCCATGACCCCAAATTTCCTGCCTCTTAGCAACAAAGCAGGCTATATGGGGCTCCGGTGGGGGAACTATTACGTAGTGAAGAGAGGGGGGCTTTGCACCAGAGCGCAAAGACAGTGGCCTTGAGCTAGCCTAGATCAATTATGTTTCGATTGAAAACGGAGCATTTCTGTCATAAAGATCTTCTTGTTTGTCTGTGTGTATGTGTGTGTGTGTGCGTGTGTGCATGTGTGTGTGTGTGTGTGCTGTGTGTGTGTGTGTGCGTGTGTGCGTGTGTGCGTGTGTGCGTGTGTGTGTGTGTGTCTTAACAAACTGTGTCAAGTGTTCTTTCACTGAAAACTGGGAATGTTTCGAAAAGGAAACTTGGAACTGACAGACATTGAACACCCGTCACTTGAAATTATATTGCCAAACCTAATGTAGTGATATTGCCTCTCCCAAGGTCACTGCAGAAGCAGCCATTTAATGGGTTTTGGTAAAAGAACCACAGCTCATTCTAGAGGATGCCTATGACAAGAAGAATATCAGCTCAATTCATTGGCTAAAAGTAGAAATGATTTGTGTGTGCTTTTGCACGTGTGATAGGCTTAGATCAGAAGACACGTAAGCCATCCTAAGTTTAAAATGCAATGTGTGTCATATAATACATGGTAGAAATTGTAATGACAAATCAAAGCGGCACCATACCACACGTTAAAGAGGGTCTGAAACAAGACGTTGCTTGATTAGTCAATACAACAGTAAACATTGCAGAACCCCAACTGAGGACAACCCCTAAACTGTTGATTATCAAACTCAGAAAAACACTGCAAACAACACGCCAATAATAGGTTTTGTTTGGCGTTTTGATGATTAGCAAGTCTAATAGGTTGGCCTGCTGTGGTGGAGTGTTATGACTGGCTCAATATCACAACAGCACGTTGTCTCAGACGCAGACGCTGTTCAAATATACTCCTCCATTTTTCCTCATGCAGACGTTCTCCATAAATAGCGGTTGCTTTCTTGAAAAGCTCATACATGCATGTCTTTAATTGTTATTCAGTGTTATGTTAGTGGGTAAGTTCGCTGTGCACTTTTCTTTCTTTTTTTTCTTCCTTTGTTGCATATGGGATGTATTCTTCAAATGAATCCCACAGTAAAATTTGATTATTTCCTTCTTTCCTTATTCTTCTACTTTACTTTCCTCAAAGTGCCCCCTTGTAAAATCCCTCCATCATACGAGAAACCTCATCTCTCATGTGGGTGAGGACGTACTTGAGCTGCGACCTGCCTTCTGTAAAGCTGACAAGCCCTGGAATTTGCACAGCAGCTGTAGACTGGAAAACTGGTGAAAATGAGCCCCCCCCCCTTCATGTGCCAATTATGTCCCAAAAGCTATGAGAGGCTTCAGACACACCTGGCAGATGTTGACCGTTTTAAACAATGCATTCTCCATGAGTTCAAGAGACACTCAAAGTACATTTGGAGGAAAGAATGATCCAGTGATGTGGCACTTTACTAGGCTAGTATCTGATGAAGTAGGCTGTGAGCAAACTCTTACTATTGAACGTACAGACAAGATTTTAATCTAAACAGAAACTTTGAGTTGAACAGGATTTCTTCTAGACATGTTGCTGACCATTATAAAATGTATACCATAAAAACAAGTTATACTCCTTGTAGAACAAGAACATCAACAATTCTTAGTATTAATGATATTAGAATTGATGTCATGATTTAGGTCTTGTGGTAGTATTAGTGGTAGTGTGGTGGGCCTAGTGTTTTACCATTATAGAAACCGTAATATTAAGTAGTAGTATTAATCATTGTTATAGTTACTATGGTTGTTTTATTATTCACATTATTAGCCTAATAATATGAATATTTTAAAAGGTATATCGTGTAGCATTCTATGGCCCTTTCACATGTTTACCAGTTATTGACTGTGAGATTCCAGTGGACTGTATATTCATGAAATAATAATCTACTTGCTCAAGTATGTTCTCTGTGTGGTGAAATAGGAGGTTAGGTTGCAGTCTGCAGTTGCAAGCTTGCAGTTAAAGGCTTAATCCTATTGTCAGTTTCCATAACATTTATTTAATATAGGCTGTTAACGAATCAAATAATCAAGGAAGAATAATGTCTTATATGTTTGGGTTACTTTTGAGTGTAATGAAAACCTATATTCTCCCTAGTGAGTTTTTCTGGGAGTTTTTCCTTGTCTTCCTTGAGGGTTTAGGTTGGTTGAGGGGCGGTTCTATGGGCATATGTGAAGTCCTCTGTTACATTGCTTATAAAAAGAGCTATACAAATAAATGTTGATTTGATTTTGATTTGATTTGACTTTACACCCTTGATTTGATAAGCGATTCGCCTTGCAGGGAGTCCTTAGTACCATGAAGCTCATTGAGCGCTGACTTTTAGCACCACGGACAGCTCACTATTATTCAGCACCACGGACAACTCCCTGCAGACTGGGTTCACTTCCCAGTAGACGGCGGTAACACTCTGGAGCCATTCCTGGACTAGAAAAAAAAACCTTTCCCGGATAGGCAGATGTGAGCCTTATTTTACGTCCCTTTAGTGTGAAATAGCATGTTTATAAACCGTATGTACGGTATAGAATTAGTTTATGTAAACGTTTTGTTTATTTTCGTTAAATATATATTTTTTTCGATAAAAAAACAACTGGAATATATACTGTTGGCTGATTAAAACCAGCATTAGAATTCGACTTTTTTGGATTTTTTCTTTCGCCTATGGTAGGTAGAGACGTCCGGTTGTCAACAATACATTTCCCTAATGTACAATGTAATGCACAAAATTACATATCAATGGCATAAAACACAATAAACTGATTTAAAAGAAACAGTAAAGTGCCTCCTGGAGCCTTAGTATCGTGACACCAGTTGTCTGCTGACTGATTTGAGACGAAGTACTGCTGCTGAACTTACTGCAGATATGTTTTAATAGACAGGCAGTTTTTTCCAGATATATTATAACTGTTATTGTAATCATGACTACATCCAAAATGTAGGCTTTGGTAATTCAGAGATTGATATTATATGCTGTGGTTTATATTAAGTAACAAACATAATGTCCATGTCTTTAGCTATATCAAAAGTAGGAGGCAATGGTTTTCGCATCGTGTGTGACACCAATGTGCTTTCTAACACAATACCAATAGTACCCCCCACCTACCCCCCCCCAACCCCCCACCTCCTTTGGTGGACAAAAGGGGGTTTGGTTGGCACGTGCTCTGGGCGTCAGTCACCTGTTTCTTAGCAACCAGCACAACAGGAAAACACCTGTGGCTCCAAATAGGCTCTCCTTGAAAAGAGGGTTTGTTCGTCGTAATAATCTATTCCTAAACAAATTCACGGCCTAACGGATTTCAAGACATAATGAAAGCAACGATGTTTACAGACTTATGTGTGTGTGTTTTTTTTTTTAGCTGGCATCCCATTTTTGTTGTTTTACGCCCAGTAGCCTTCCCATTGATAATGCCAAATAATTTACAAATAAGGACCATAAGTGACCCACCAAACTGTTAATTAAATAAGCCTAACTAATGATCCAGAATAAACGTATTTGGCCGTGTCCAATTTTTTTGTTTGTAAGGCAAGCCGAATTCTGTAGTTTCAATAGAGTAGAAGATAATCCTCGGATAATGCCTACTACAGCTGGAATTTCGGCTGGTATATATTTGAAGTCGAGGGTATAAACTATTGTGCTCATTTAGCCTCATTTGATTTTAAATGAAACAGAGAAGAGGGATATCTTTACTCCATCAGGCTATTCAATATAACGCCACTTATTTTTTCACTGAAAAAATATAATTTTGCCACATCCTACATCAAGGCTATAACAGTTTAGTTGGTTATGATATTTTACTAAGCCTAACTTAGCCAAACGCAGGGAAAACACTGTTTACTTTCTGCTAGAGGGGGGAGGGGGGAGGGTTCTATGCGTTCTCGCGCGTTTAGCGCGCGCCTCTACGTCACCTGACCACGCGCTCGCATGCAAATCCCGCCTTTTTCCTGGCGCGCCCATTGGCCACCTTCACCGCGCGCCATTGGCCACCTTCACCTCATTTAGTCGCTGTCAAAGCGCATCGTATGGGTTATGCTCTATTAACTTTACTACTACAGCCACAGAGAAAGTATAGCTCCATAGAGACGCTTTTCATCGAACTGGAAGTTGGGAAAACAAGCGAGGAGGAAAAATAGTTGCCAAAAAACGCTGTGGAAGTTTATCGAAGTAGTTTTATATCTTTGTCACTCTGGATTGTAACTACACGTTTTAACCGCGCGCTTTTTTTCCTTTTGGGTGGTTTGCTTGGCGCAGCTGTGCCAGCCGAGCCGGACAGGAGGTGAATGTTTTTCGTGTATTTGTTGAAAAGTTTAACCGCCGGGCTGAATGTATAGCATGATGATGGAGACGGACTTGCACTCCCCAGTGCCCCAAACGAACCCTAATTCGGGGCACACGGGATCGAGCAACGGGAACAAAGTGAATCCAGATCGCGTGAAGAGACCCATGAACGCCTTTATGGTTTGGTCTCGGGGCCAGAGACGGAAGATGGCACAGGAGAACCCCAAAATGCACAACTCTGAGATCAGCAAGAGGCTGGGGGCCGAGTGGAAAGTGATGTCCGAGGCTGAAAAGAGACCTTTCATCGACGAGGCGAAACGCCTGCGAGCCATGCACATGAAGGAGCACCCGGATTACAAGTACCGACCGAGGAGGAAGACCAAGACGCTGCTGAAGAAGGACAAGTACTCCCTGGCTGGTGGGCTGCTTACAGGGGCAGGTAACGGTGCTGGTGTCGGCCTAGGGGTGGGGATGAGTCCGGGACAGAGGCTGGAGAGTCCCGGGGGTCACGGCGGCGGAGCAGCCGCGGGCTACGCGCACATGAACGGCTGGGCGAACGGTGCCTACTCGGGTCAGGTGGCTGCAGCAGCGGCGGCCGCGGCGATGATGCAGGAGGCTCAGCTCGCCTACAGCCAGCAGCACCCGGGAAGCGGGGGGCATCACCACCACCACGCGCACCACCATCACCCGCATAACCCCCAGCCCATGCACCGCTACGACATGAGCGCGCTCCAGTACAGCCCCCTATCGAACTCTCAGGGTTACATGAGCGCCTCTCCGTCCCCTTACGGCGGGATCACCTACACCCAGCAGCAGCACCCGGGTTCTGGGGTCTCCTCGTCCGGATCCATCGGTACACTGGGGTCGCTGGTCAAATCAGAACCGAGTGTAAGCCCCCCTCCCGCCGTTTCCACTCATGCGCGCGCGCCGTGTCCCGGGGACTTGAGGGACATGATCAGCATGTATTTACCCACTGGGGAGGCTGCTGGTGACCCGGCCGGGCAAAGTAGACTGCACGCGCTGCCACAGCACTATCAGAGCTCCACAACAGGGGTACATGGAACAGTTCCTTTGACACATATTTAAAGAATGATTGACAATGTGCGAATGAAGCACAAAGAAATAAAAAACAACCAAATATTTATCCATTTTAGATTGTTGCTATATGCCTACTTGTTTTGTAGGCTTTGTAAAATTGAAGACAAACAATAAACCTTCGATATTACAATTAGGTAAAGGGAAGTTGTGAGTGGATTTTGTCTGTCCAAGTTTGAGAGGCAAGTGAGCTGTATTTGTTGTGCTTGCTCTCCAACTAAAAGGCTAAAAGTTTGAGAAGATTTAGGTTATCTTGTGAAGGCTGGTGATTTTGAAATATAATTTTTTGGTTTTTCTGTTGGAATATAACCGTTTTTGGAAAAAACAAGGAAATTTACACAAGATCATCTTGTGGTTAGAATTCATTTGGAAAGTGTTTAAAAAAAAAAGTTGATAAGACTTCAATTCATTTCACGTTTTCTCTTGTTTGTAAACACGTGCGTTGCTGTAACTGAACCATTTTGTTTTTTGTTGTTGTAAAAAAAATGTAAATTGTGAATAAATACTAGAGAAAAAAAACTGTAAATAATTTAATGCATTTCTGTCAGGAAGAAAAACCTTTTTCGTTGAGTTAAATAAATTTCTCAGATGTTGCACTGGTTATGAGAACAGGATTAATTTTTTATTGCGTGTGGCCTTCCTGCCATCATTATATTCAACCTAGTCTATAGTGTCCAGTGTTTATCATCTCTTTTTATCAACAGTTTTCTCAGATACTCAGATTTCTCACACTGGGCAGTTGGCTGAAGCTAGATAACCCTCTAAAGTAGGCCTCGTGTCAAAAACCAAATCGTATTAAATAAAACAATTATAGACGGACGAATTCATAATGATCGACGAATACCAGGTTGATTATTTGACTATAGTCTTGGTGTGGCATGACCACCCAAATTGGCTCAAAGGTCTTTGATATCACTTAATATTAGTATGATAATATGTTCACGTGACCTCAAAAAACTTGTTTTTATTCCACTTCCCCATGTCTGTATATTCATTGTCACTATAGTACACATTTAGTCCGTTAACCAGCTGGTCAAAAACGTTAATCAAAAGTATCATGCCATTTATAACGTATGTGGGTGTTTTTATGTGATTTATTAATCCTTTTTTTGTTGTTGTTTTTAGTACGAAAAGAAAAGGACGACGATGTGGTAGTCGCGAGGGGAGCAGGACAGTGTCGCGAGCGCACACCTGTTGAGTTGTGACCGATCTGACGCGAGATCTGGCGCGCGAGAGGAACTTGATCTCGTGCGAAATCATGTTCTGACTTTATTTCCGAATTACATTCAGTCCTTTATCTGCTTGAAAAAGACTGAAGACACTCAAGTATAGGAACGAATGCCAGATTATATTAACCTTTAATGCATTTTAACTTGTATTGTTGAATTCGTCCTACTTCCACAGCGTTTTGGCATTTTATGTCCAAATTTACTTTTGATCGTTTCTAGATTGTTACACACATCCTTTGTAGCATAAATCTCCCCTTGCGTTTATGTGGAAAATAATGTTCTAAACCTGTTATAAGATTAAATTTTTTGTTATGTGTTGATAAAAATCGGATATTAGATTATTTCTTTCAGATGAACCTATTTTCAATTAGCCCTTTTGAAGTTTTGTTTCCTCGATTAATATCATACCCTAGGCTATTTGTTAATGAAAATAAAATGTGTCATTACATAGGCCTGTATTTAATTGGAAGATAAATAATTATCTCAAAGAGAATTTGACATTACTGAATGAGATTTACGACATGCAAACTCGTTCATTTTTGATTTGTCTGAAATGACCTGTTTTCAATAAGGGGAATAAATATACTCTGACAATAATATTTCATTTTGAATTTGATCGTTGACATGTTAAGACTATTGCAGCCTACGTGTTATTATTATTAGTAGAAGTAGTAGTATTGTTATTATTATTATTATTATTATTAGGATTATTATTAGGATTATTTAGTCTGACAGTTTAATGAAACACGGTGTGTGCTTGGTGATGAGCACAGTGTGCAGGTTAGATAGAGAGTTTACTTTTAAGGCATGCTTATTGCAGAGCTGCTGTTGGCATTTGCTGAAAAATGACCTCTCCTTCCTATTTGATTTAGATGACCATATCACCATGTTCATTTAATAGACAGAGGAGTGCATTATTGCATTGTCAAGGCTCCTTTCCACTGAAACCAGGGTCGTGCCCCCTTAAGCTTGATCCCAAACTAAGGCAAATTCAATGAAAAGTAAATGACGCTCATACAAAGAAATTCATGGCATTCATCAGGCAATAAATCAACTCCAGATTCCCCTGCAGGTCTATAAGATATCATACGGAGATCATATAAGCGTGAAGGTTAGAGTCAGTCCATCAATTAAATGATCATTTTTATAACCTGCTTGTGATCAAGCTATGCTGTTTGCTTTTATTCTCTGGACATGTGATGGCTACATTAGTCTTTGGTTGCTTTCAAGGGTGCATGGTGGGATTTAGGCTGAATGAGTGTAGCTGTGAAGAGTGTTTTGTGCTGTCCAGAAAAAAGGATTAGGAGGGTCTGCAGGACTAACCCAGGGGTCAGAGACAAGTAAAGTATTCCAAGATTAGGCACCAGAACCCCGACATCACTCCTTAGAGAAGCAGCCAGACATAAGTACAATTGAACTGGACCAAGCATGATTTGAGACACGTGTGTATTAGGTAGGCCTATATTGTCTAAATCAGTGCAGAATGGTAAATATACGAAGGTCATTCAATAAATAAGGTGAAGTTTTTGGTATAAGGACTTCTAATACAGATAGAAGCTTACTTTTTCCACTTTCTTTTTTGTTTTGACTTATTTTTCACATCGATGTAATTTCTTTCAAATGTACAATAAAAAAATTAAAAAGTAAGCTTCTATCTGTATTAGAAGTCCTTATACCGAAAAATTCACCTTATTTATTGAATGGCCCTCGTATAAATAGGCTATATAATATGTAGATAGATATAGATATAGATATGTTTGCTATGTATATAAGATAATAACTATGATATGACTACATGGTAGGACTGGATCATTCATACTTTGCCTGACATCCATATGGTATTGAGGGACAATGTTTTTTGTCCACAGAGCATCTTTAAAATGCAGTGGAAATACATGGTTCATTTTAATTCACAATAGTATCCCCACTCAATAGAAGAGGGAGAAAGGGGAAGAGAAAGCAGAGGCTTAAATATCTCTTATATATTTCTTATCTTGTAGACACCGATACATTCTTGCACTCTGTGTCCTAAATGTGGATAATTACCAATAATACCAATAATACCACCCGTTTATCAGCCCTCCGCATATTTGCCTCTTTCCTCCCAAAAAACTCTCCTTTGCCATTGGACGGCGTCCTGTCACGCGAGATTACGGAGACAGATTGCAAAAAAAAACGAATGTGCTGAAACGAGATTAGCGCGCAAATAGAAACAGCAACCCAGGCCAATAAATTCCTCGCGAGGGGCCTTATCGTGCAATTACACGTTGGCATGTTGAACCATTTTCAGCCTCTTAATCCGAAACCCCTTCCAAAAGTAGACTATGTTGTCAGTGCATAGGCTCTGTAAAACACTACACACACTCTGAATGCACAGCAAAAGGGTTCTGATTGAATAAACATTTTATAAACCTTATACATTTCCCAACCAACCAACCATTTTCAAAGGATGACAGAGTAATAAACACTTGACAAACAAAATGTACACAAATATTTGTCAGAAGGTTTACATCAGTGTATCGCACAGGCCCATTAGACTCAGTAACAAGATTATATCAAAGGTCCAAACGTCTTGATGAAATGAAACATGAATCGTTTTATAGTTCACCCTCAGTTTATGAGTATTTTTGCTGTTGCAAAAAACCTGGTCAGAGATGATTATGCATGCCTCTGCTGGAATTTGGCTGGGATTGGGGGTTTGGAAAGCCACCCAGTGCTGACTCCCCATGCATTGAACAGGCTGTGTGTATGTAGTGGGGTTGGCTGGTTGGAAAAGTTTCACTCAGTCAACCGTGCTGTCATTGGCTTCACAAAGCTGATTACAAGCCTCAGCGAATTCCTGAAGGCAACGAAATGCGACGCAGGTGCAAAGGGGGGACCAGAAGCCCCCCAGAAGCCACCCCCTCCCCCCCCCCCTCGCTGCGCATGACGAGAAGCATTGGGACAAATCCACAGGACCGCACAAAAATCCAACCCGTCCGATATGAGCCCATACAGATATTAAAAACAAGCCACGAGAGACAGAGAAACAGAAAAAAGCGCCATTATTTAAGCATAATAATAATATTAATAATAATGAATTATTATTATTAATAAAAATATAATATAATTATATAATTATATATAATTATTGAACTCCTCTAGCCACTATACCACGCATGAATGTTTCTCTTTGGTCTAAATTGTTGGAGATTTTACTGCATTATGGTTGTATGACCATATAGGCTGGCATATGATTTGATTCCACCCAAGCTGTAAGATACTGTTTATGGGTAGGTATATTTTTTACACTCATTTGTCAAATGTCATATTTCTTCTCTAATGGAGGAACAATGACTGGCGGGATACCATGACGTCATATTCAATTAGAACATTTCCCAGTAATCAATTAACCGAGGAAGCTCCCAGTGGGAGCAGCAATCAGCCCCAGTTTGGCCTCTGCAAGCTTTAATGATCAAGCCTATCGGGATTCCTCCTGCCTAGACAGCAGACAGGAGGATGGCTGGCAAACTGTTTCTAGGCTGTTTTGATTCGACGAAAGTCTGCTCTTTGAAACAAGATGATGTTATAGGGCTCAAGATGATGTTATAATGTTATAGGGCTCAAGATGATATTATAGGGCTCAAGATGATGTTATGATGTTATAGGGCTCAAGATGATATTATAGGGCTCAAGATGATGTTATAGGGCTCAAGATGATGTTATAGGGCTCAAGATGATATTATAGGGCTCAAGATGATGTTATGGGGCTCAGTTATATGTTATATGTTATAAGGACGAAAGTCTGCTCTTTGAAACAAGATGATGTTATAATGTTATAGGGCTCAAGATGATGTTATGATGTTATAGGGCTCAAGATGATATTATAGGGCTCAGTTATATGTTATAAGATGATGTTATAGGGCTCAGTTATATGTTATAAGATGATGTTATAGGGCTCAGTTATGTTATAAGATGATGTTATAGGGCTCAGTTATATGTTATAAGATGATGTTATAGGGCTCAGTTATATGTTATAAGATGATGTTATAGGGCTCAGTTATGTTATAAGATGATGTTATAGGGCTCAGTTATGTTATAAGATGATGTTATAGGGCTCAGTTATATGTTATAAAATGATGTTATAGGGCTCAGTTATGTTATAAGATGATGTTATAGGGCTCAGTTATGTTATAAGATGATGTTATAGGGCTCAGTTATGTTATAAGATGATGTTATAGGGCTCAGTTATGTTATAAGATGATGTATAGGGCTCAGTTTGGTTCTAATGAGTAGACAGTCAGATTCGAAAGGTCATTCGTTTTCGTACCAAGACTTCCATGAATTGAAATGCATACTTAACATTTTTAAATGAATGAGTGTCTTGGGGTTTTGATCTGAGAGGACACTGTCTACGGTTTTCATCACTTGGACCATCCAGGCAGTGCTTTTGAATAAGCCCCAATAGGAATCCAGTGGAGGCATTAATGCATAATTTCCCTCTACAAGTTCCCATGTTCAAATCATGCAGTGGATTCTGCCTGGTCCTGTCACCCTGTTCACCCCCCACCCCCTCCCACCACCACCATCCTCGGGTGATTATCGGACAAAAGGAGTGATCCCGGGGCCGGTTATGGTAGTCAATCAACCAGAACGGATCTATGCAAATGGTTAAAGAAAGAAAAGCGAGAAGATGGCGAACAGAGCTCCACATTGTTCAGGCACATTTCAGGAGAACCATGCAGCTGCACCCGTCCGTGGTTTGTCCGGGGACACTGTTGGATAATCCCTGGGGTTAAAGCACCCTCGTCTGGAGTCTCACCCCCCTATCCCACCCCCACCCCGCCCCTCACCCCCCCCCCCACCCCCTCGCGTACAAACGCCCATATCTTGTATAATGTAGGTGCAAAATAAAATGTCACGCCATGGAAAATGGCCTGCTTCAATTTCTAAATCACGACCTTTCTTGACGTTTGTTTGTTTGCTTTAATTTGGTTAGATATATATGTTTAAAACATGTTTTACATGGTTTTCTGCCACTGCGTGGATCATTGATTATAATCCATTGTGCGTGTGTAATGCCTTTGGTTTTCCCTTACAATCTTAAAATATCTTCACCAACACCAATATTTAACCGATGTCTTTTGGGTAAACACAAGTCAAGATCTGCCAAATTTCACTGAATTTTCCAGCTTTTATAACGTCTGTGTCCTGGAGCTGTCCCGGTGCTGAACTGCCCTTGAACCGTTTTAAACCAGACCCTTACTGTCTCTTTCACTTTCCACAGCATTTGAGGCCCTAACCCTGACCCCAAATTTGAGTGTTGATTATTCTAAATACCATTAAATAACAGGTCAAAGTGTAAGATTTTATTTCTCACTATTTAATACACGAAAGACAACACAAAGATACACAATAGAACCAACCTTTTTTTTTAAATGTGTTTTATATCCCCCCCCCCCACTATCTAGTATTCTTTCTCCTGCACAATCACACCCGCACAGAATGACTGTGAATAAATCAGGTCTTTTTATTTAAAGAAGTTTAGTCACTTTGAAAAACTAAATGACCTGAAAAAGCATTTATCCCAACAGCTCAGCTCCAGCATCAACTCTGTAATCACCAATCACCAAGTCAAAGGTGTACAGTAGGCGCTCTTTCTCCTGGCTGGGAGTCATTGCTATGTAATTTGCAGACTGCAGGTGGGTCAATCCTCGGTACATTTTTTTCTCCACGTCTTAGCCTTTCTCTGCCTTCTCCTGTCATTCTGCCAAAAAAATAAACGGCTGCAAATTAGTGTCAATTAGAAGGCCGGCTGTGTAATTTAGTGGCGTTTTGACACGGAGAGCCTGCAGATGTGTGGAAGTCAAAGCGAGCAACGTCCCCAGGGGCAGTTAATTAACTCGTAATAATCCACTGACCTGGGGGTTAGGGCACAGGCCAGCTCCGGTTAGGTCTCCATTAGACACTGCGAGGAGATGTGGTGTGAATGTGCAGGTGTGTGTGGGTCTGTGTCTCTCAGAGTCAGAGTGCCAGACAGTCAAGAAATGTGTGTGAGACACACACAGACAGACAGACAGACAGACAGGTATGCAAGCAGACGTGAAGGAAATCATGTGGCCTTTATAGTATGTCTGTGTAATCTTAAGTATGTGCTGTTTGCGAGTGTTGTGTGTGTGCTTGTGTGTGTGTTTGTGTCTGCTATGCTTGTGCAGAGCAGTATGCAAATCCCAAGCAGAGGGATTTGCTAAACCCAAAGAGCCATGCTTGTTAGTGATACCCTGGCTAAAGATTTGCACAAACACCCACCTCCTTGATCCACTTTCATAGTTATTATTACACTGTCCGCCAGCCGGGAATCTTTATTGGCAGCGTAGTGGCATGGATCCGGGATTAAACATGGTGAAGAGAACAGTCGGAAGGTATTTACAGATTCTCATTATAGCTTCATAATCTGAATCCGCATACAAACACAGCAGCTTAGCCATTTCCACTCGACTGTCCCCTTTACCTCAAAGATTTTTCACTTTTAGCGGATCAGATGTGTCGTTTCTGTTCAGTCTCGATCGCTTCTACATGCAGAAGTGTATAAATAAGTCGATTTATATGGGTTGAGTTAAATTGTCATTGTAAAAATTGAAGGCCAACACTACTGGGGGCCAAAACATATCTTGTCCATTCTTCATCTTCTGCCTCAACAGAACGGTTTCCTCATGACACACGGATGACAAACGGTGTAACGTGTATAGATGCAACATCACAAGAGGTACTGGCGTTACACATTGGCAGATTCCTACGTTAAACTAACTCAACACTTCTGACACGCAAAAAAATGACAACAGTCTGTGAGACCAAAGAGGTTGCCCATCTCCCTTTGAACTATGGGGGTGCCCAAATCTTTAACTGTGAGGAGTTATCACCAAACAGCAGAGTGCTCTGAAATGCTTAAAAAATACATTTGAAGATGTATTAGTGTTTCCTCCCTTCTCTGCCAGTGGGCGCATGCATAGGACATGGCTGTTTTTTTTTTGTTTTTTTAGAATCTCCAAATTCCCAGCGTTGCTAAGGTGCTTTGGGGGAGAGGATTAGCTTGGGCTGGCAGGAAGAGAGAAAGCAGCAAAGCTACAAGCAAGAGAAGACAGACAAAGAGGGAGAGACAGAGAGACCGGGGAAGGAAGATGTGTGGGTGATGAGACAAGGAGAGAACGGAATGAAACGCAGGTTGTATCAACATGACTAGGGAAGAGGGAACAGAACTGACCTAAATAGCAATTAGCACAGGGGAGAGGACCAAACACAGACACACCCCCAACAGGAGAGAGGACTGTCAGTGTACTGCACTTAACACACACCTTTGCCTGTCAATACAATCACACACACACCATCACACATACACATCATCATACACACACACCGTTACACAAACACGCCATCATACACACACACACACACACACACATGCACACCATAACACACAGACATACGCACTTCTGTCATACTTCTTTCTTGACATTGTGTGTCAAAAGCGAAAATCCTCGTGCAACAATCAAAGTCTACTACAGATGTAGCCCAGATTTTTATTGGTCTTGGTGCAAATGTAAAACCAATACACACAATACATTTTGATGTACCTCCTTCCAGCAAAAAAAGAAAAGATGTGTCCAAATATCATACAAAGAGGGCCTCCTTAACATCAGGTGAAGGGTTGCAGTCCTCCTTTTTCACTGTTAATCTACTTCCTCAACAGGTTGGCTGGCATAGCTAGAAGTCAGGGTACCTGTCTGGCTGCTGGGGGAAGGAGGGAGAGGGGTGGGGTTGGGGGGGTGAGTTGGCGGTAGAGGGGAAGGCTGTGGGGGGAGGGGTCAAGGCCAAATCCTCTTTGATAGGTGGAGTCCTTCTGGGGTCCTGTTACAGCTTTGGAGCAACCGGATCTGCCCCTGTTTGTAAAAGTTGACACAATGAACTTGACAGACAGCCAGATTTCTCTCCCCCACCCCGCCCTCCCAGCCCCCACCTCCCCCCCGTGCCCTCTCCTCCTCCTGCCTTACCCTCCCACCAACCCCCCCGCCCGTTTAGGGTTACTGTGATCTCATTATGTGGTCTGAATGGGGACAAGTAATGCTATCTGGGGTTGGCTTGACACGGCCCTGCATGGCCCGGCACAGTCCGGACCCCTTTATCCTCACTAGCCTTGATTACCTGAACCGCTGCGTCTCCGTTTCAGCCACTTATCTCCTCCAGAAATAATCATCTGATCAGTCATGCTATGGAAGAGGGAGGGTGCTACTGGGGGAGGAGGCAGAGGAAGGGAGCAGTGAGGTGGCAACAAAAAGACGCACGCACACCCAGACACATACGTAAGCTTGCGTACAAGCTGCTTATGTACACACACAAACACGCACAGACATTTATGGTACAAATAGGTGCACTCTTACTCATGCATGTTACAGTGGTAGTGTAAACACTTCAATCAATATTTTACGCTTTCAGAGTAGTACCCTGGGTGACAATGACTATAAACGCTGTACTGGATGTTTTTAACTCATGGAGAGACGCTGCAATGCTTCAACCCTCCTTGGTTTGAGACATTAAGTAGTACATCACAGTACATCAAGTCACAGATAATGTAACTGTTTTTAATCATCATTGTCAAAGTCAGTGTATCGAAAGGGCCAAGCAGTTTAAATATTGTAAATATTTACAATTTCTTTATTTATATTTAATAGTTAGCAGAAATGCATGACATGGTGTGAAGTTTCCCTTTAAAATGTCACTTAGAGCAAAAAACACAATGTTCTTACTGTAGACCTTAATACATGTCTTTTGTACTTGACTTTGATCACAATATTTCCCTATATTGGCAAGTAATTATTACACTAATGGGTATTATTCTGAACCAGCATAGCTGACATGAGTGACAAGACTAGCTTTGAATTACCAGTGATCTTATCCATTCAGACATGTATTTTTGCCTTTTATGAATTAAAAATTTCACATTTAGAAAATAATTACCCAGCAAATGTATGCGGTATGTCCAAGTAATGCTCTATTGATGTTTATACATAGGTAATATGTATAATAAACAAGAACTTAGCCAATCCAAAATTCAAAATTCGGACCCATCACTTTGCAAAAGGAAAAGGGTCACAAAACACACATAAACATTGCTTGAAAAGAGGGGCAAGAGGCAGGGAGGCGATTGAGTGTATTTAGACCTCCCAGAGAAAAGTAGCTACAACTTCGAACCTCGATCGCTACAGCCCTATTTTACTGTACCAATTTAGCGCGGCCCCCTGTGTCTCTGGCTAGCTTCGAACATAGAGGCAGGGACAATAGGCCCCTGCAGAGCCGGCCCTGCCTGCTTCCCTGCAGCCGGGGAAAGTGCATGCCAAAACCACAGGGACACATTACCGCCACATTATTCTGCCCCCCAGTCTCCACTGGCCGGCCCACTAGCCCCTCTCCTGCTCCCCAGGCATGCTAAGTGCAGATCGGGGGAATTAAGTGACATTTTCCCAAAGTTGTGACCTTTGTTTTTGCATTGACTGAGAGGTTACATTAAGGTGGGAAGATGGATACACACAAGCTCACACACACACACACACACACACACAGCATTAGTCACACACAGGCACGCTTCCCCTCGCGCAGCCATGCCGACGTGCACACACATGTCATTCCTGGCTGACTGTCTTTGATAGGTTTGGTCTTCCAGGCTCCTTTGTCTGTCTTGTCTTTTTGTCTGTCGCTCTCCCTGTTTGTGATCCACCTTCCCCCATGGCTTTGACAGTCCTAGCCCAGATATGAGAGTTGTCACTGGGCTTGGCTCCAGACAGTGTAGGCGGGGGGTACTGGGACCTGTGTGGCTGGGAGAAGAGGCTTCCACGTGGGGTTCCTCCACCAGGAAGAGAAATTCCTATTTGAGTGACACCTTAGTCACATGTCTTTAGTCCACTCACTCTCCCAGTTTGTGTACTTTTCCCATGACTGCAGAGTAACACATGAATTGTAGCAGATAGACAAATGAAAGGGTTAGAAAGGCGCTTTAGAAGGGGATTGTGAAGCGGATTAAGAGGCAGTAAAGACAGGTGTAGGTCAAGTGGACATGCTTAAAGATAAGTTAAGATACTTCACTGACCCAGTGTAATTGTATCTGTTTAACATGGTCCTGAAACTGGTCTGAATCTGTTTTTATTTTATTTTAAATGATTGGAAGGGCCCCAAATCATCTTGGGACACGTTGTGAGAAGAAGATATGTTTCTGCACCCTCTGATGCTGTTCTCTTCATATTTCTTCCTCAGGGAGTGAAGACCCATGCAGTCTCTCCGTTAATGGATGCCAGCAGAGAAAAAGATGATCGGCAGGAAGGAATCTGGTCTGGATGAAGGAGATTTTCGTTCTCCTCACCACCCTAACTGAGGGACTGATGGACGTTGGACCAGGCCTGAAAAACAGGAGCAACAGACAGACGGATGCGAACGAACTGAAGAAACCAACACACATTCATCCTACTCACACTCAGACTCAGACTTCCAGATGAGAGAGAAGAGCCTGACGTCTGTTCCTTCCCCTGTCCAGCCCAGCCCTGCCTGCTTCTGCTGGAGAGGCGAAGGAGGATGATTATCATAGGAACCATCTTCATCATCTATTGATGGTTCGGCAATCAGAGTCTGGGGACGTCAGAGCCTCTCGGGCTGGGAATCATTTTGTACCTTTTAACCTCAGAGCAAAGAGGGCCATGCTTTTAGTTTGACAGGCAGTAAAGAGCAAGAAGAGAACTGGTAATGGGGTGCACCCAGCTGGGCTCGGCTTTGGCAGAAGGGCAAAGGCAGGGGAAGGGGTGAGGGCAGGGGTAGGAGGAGGGGGCGTAAGAGAAGGAAGGAAGAGAGAGACTGGGGATGTGGAGGGGAGAGTAGGGGAGGAGAACGGTGAGGGAGGGAGGGAGGGAGGGAGGGAGCGAGCACAGAAGCAGAACAGCAGAAGGGCTTGAAAAGGGTAGAGAGGCCGTGTAAGGATGACGTGCTATGGAAGAGGGCTTTCTTCACATGCATTTATGGATGAATCTCTGCCCTCATCATGCCATCTTCATGCCTGTGTAACACTGTCTGAGTTCTATTTCTATCAAATACAAGCCCTTACCCCGGGTGTGGAGTATCAGTAATAATATTATGTTTAATATGGCTAACTGGTGATCGTTTGTTAAATCTGTCAAATAAATGTCTCTCTCTAGATTACCTCTTAGGGATTTCTCTATAAATGGACTGTAGAAAACGCTCAAAAACTTTGCATTCAAATCGTTCGGAAGTATCTCATATCTGATTCTGATCCTCTACTGTCCTAATGCTGACAACATCTGGATAGAACCGTGACTGTGTACTCAGACGGACTTCCATTCATTCCCCTCACCACCCCTCCATCCAGATCTCACAGCATCCAAGCACAGCAGAATAACACATTCTCCCCACAGCCCTATAAAGGAGGGCATCTAACAGACCCTAGCAGGAAGCTAATTGACCTGCAGCTGCTCTACATTGCTGTGGAAACACAATGAGCACGGTCATTACATTACCTTTGATTAGGAACACTTTCTAACAAGGCATGAAGTGGGGGGGGGGGTGGGGTGGGGGGCAAGAGGTGGAAGCTTATACATGGAACTACTTCATTGTGGCCCCGGAACAAGAGCTCCTGTTTGATCTGGGTTATTGTTGAGGGTAGGACCACCGCTGGGAGACCGCAGATGAGAGGCCTCTGAGGTTTCACCATAGCGGCCCTAATGAGCTGATGGACTCGGCCGATAAAGCCTCCAACCTCCATCAGCCAGGGATAGCCAGATATGGTACACTCTAATTAACTAGTGAGCCAGTGGCTTGATAAGAAGGAAACATAGAGAGAGAGAGAGAGTGAGAGAGAGTGAGAGAGAGAGAGAGAGGGGGGGCATCTTTAAACCCCTTTAAGTAACAGAATTGATTACCACATCTACAGTGACAAAGCTTATGTTCATAAAAACCTCTCTCTCTCTCTCTCTCTCTCTCTCTCTCTCTCTCTCTCTCTCTCTCTCTCTCTCTATCTCTCTCACATGCATTTAGACAACTGTTGCTCTAAACACAATCCAATCGCAACCAATCAAATTGTAATTTTTCTAAAGACTCAAGCATGCTGGACACAAATGTAATACAAATCGAATAAAAGCCTACCACACCTCCTCTTCCACCGAAAAAAACACACAGATCAACTGTAACAAACGAGCGTGCAATAACAAAGGCACAACATGAACTGGGTTGTTTAACATGCTTGTACCCTTCTTTCTGAAATAAACCTTCAAAATAAACCTCCCACTGACTTAGGTGAGCTACTTCACGTCGTCTTTGACTTGTGTGACATCTGATTGGTCTCACCTGGTCTGGCGGCCAAGCGTTCATCGCTGCAGCCCCGGGACCAAGGCCAAGACCTGTCAATCACACGTAAACCAATCCGATGGGCTGTGGCTGGACAGGGGATCATGTTCAAGCCGTGGGGGATCTGCCGTTTACAACACAAGGCCTGCTTTGCAACAGTCTCTCTCTCTCTCTCTCTCTCTCTCTCTCTCTCTCTCTCTAGCTCTCTTTCTCTCTCGCCCTCACACACTTTCTCTTTCTCTCTGTCCTTCTCTGCTCTCTGTCTCTTTCTGTCTCTGTTTCACACTCTCTCTGCTCTGCATTCAGAGAAGCCATGGAAACAGGCCGACCTATGGCTTCTTTGTGCGCGTGTGTGTGAAAAAGAGAACGATACACACCCGTGTCAGCAGTTTCTGTGGCACACGCTATCCACCTGACTCCTTAGACACACACACACACACACACACACACACTGTTCCTTTCCCGCTTTTAGTTTCTTTACTTTCATATTGAACTGAAACGTTACTTTGTTTCAGTCAGTGAATGCACTTCACAGTTCATATTGAATGGTTGGGGACAGTAGTGGAGTGATACATGCATGATGAATACCTCCTGATATTCTGTGGCCTTGATTGCCTGGCGTCTGGGTGGAGGGAAGAGTCTCGGGTGATGTAAGACACTACTAATCCTTTAACAGCCCAGTGGAGGAACAACACTCCCACACACACCCACACACACACACACACACACACACACGCACACACATGCACACATGCGCACATGGATGAGCACACACAGGACAACTCCTGTAAAGTTAAATAAATAAAGTTTACTTACTTACTTACTAAAGTGTTGGGTAAAAACAGCATGGCAACGTATACTATAACCACAGCATGGGGTAACTACTACGCTCTCACAGTCTTAAAGGAGTGATGTGGAGGTCTTTTAAATAAATCAATATTCATTTAGCACTTTTATCCAAAGCGACTTACAGCAAGTACAGGTACAATCCCTCTGAGGCAAGTAGGGTGAAGTGCCTTGCCCGAGGACACAACATCACATAGCCACAGCCAGAAATCGAACTCACAACCTTCCGATCATGAGGCCAACACCTTAACCTGTTGAGCCACTTGGAAAATGGATCTCAAAGTCACGACAGTTTTTTTGATAACAACCGTTATACCAGCCTACGTGAAACCAAGTGAGGGTGTTGACGAGCGAGCGAGCTGGTCGTGTTCTACATGTCAAGGGCCCGCTCTTGACCCTTCTGTAACAAGCCACCGGAACCTTCTGCCGGGCTGGGTGTCACGCTGATGTGACACTTCCCTGGTACCTGTGTTAGGGTGTGGCCCCTATCACTCAGCCCCAGGTCACAGGGCTGCTCCGCTGGTTCATTGTCCCACTAATCCCCTGCTGTCCATCAGGCTCCGCTATGAGGCTGCCTCTGGGGAGGGCTGGCGCCCGACTTTCATCCCATATCCTGTGACAGAGACGGAAAGGAAGGGCGTGTGGAGGAGAGAAGGGAGGAGGCAGGAGAAGAGGGAGGCGAGGAGGACGGAGGAAGGAGGAGAGGTAAAGAACGGGACCGCAAGTGGGAACTGTGCACACGGAACAAAACACACACACACCAGCAAACCAACCAAGGTCCGTTCCAGAAATGTCACGCCGTAACAACATGGCTCAAAGTACATGGTGACTGAAGAGCTTCTCTTCAGAGTGGACCTCAGATCACGTCAGTAAAATCCCGTCCGTTTGTCCTTCCAAGGCTGGAGACTGGAGAGAGAAGCAAAGAGGCAGAGCGTCCTCATGAAGGACAGCTCTACTGTGGGTGTGGGAGAGGTGTCCGCGCTGCCCTGCTCACCCCCCTGCGCAATATCCAAAGTGAGACAACAGAAAGCAGTTCATTCAACACCCTTCGTCTTCAATTAAAACACACATTCGTGAATCGGGAGCCTTTTGCGAAAACATGCTTCTTTTATTCAAAGAAAAACAGTATGGATGTTGAATATGTTCAAGGTTAGGAGTTATTTCGTTTCTGGGTCCTGAATACCTTGAGCTAGCCCTGGTTCCCAGGGATGGTAAACACTGTAGAAGCAGCGAGGTTCATCATCATTCTGCTGTCAAGGGTGCCCATGTTCACGCAGTAGAGCAGAAGAACACTTTGAGGAGAAGGATGAGGGAGATGAGATGAAGAGAAAAAGAGAAAGAAGAGGTGACATAAGGTCGCGAAAAGAAACCGCTAATTCTCCGTCACTTGACTTTGAGCTCTTTCGCTTTCTCTCTTTTTTTCCCTCCCTCCCTCCTCACACACTCTCTCTTCGTCTCTTTTACGGAGCATTTTTCTTCACTTTACATGATATGTTAAAAAGAAAGTGATATGTGAAAGTGTGATACGTCTATGGTCGAAGGACATCGTGGCTTAGACTGTTGAAAGATTGGTATGGGTGACGAGGGGGATACAGCAAACTAGGTTCACAATAAGGCAAGTGGTCTAAGAGTTAGAATGCAGGGATGTGGGGGGGGGGGGGGGGGGGCTACTTTCTGAGCACCTGCTAATTAAAAATGGTGAGCAAATTGGCCGTGCCAAACAGGCCTCGCTGCCCCCTCCCCAGCCACCTATTCACCTTTTCAGTGAAGTGAAGAGGGAGAGAGGGGAGAGAGGAGAAGGGGAAGCGTAGTCCTGTTTATCTCCTGAGGAGCGTTCTGAAGGAGTGAAGCCACCCTGGGGTTTTGTTCTAAAGAGGAGCCTCGCCACTTGGAAGGGCTGCCACAAAGGAAGGGAACATCTGCTGGAGGTCACTGTAGACTGCCAAGACACCACCAGGGCCAGGTGCAGGCTTCCCCAACCTGGTGCTGTTTGTTGGCCGCGGCTGTCTGTGCGTGTTTGGAGGAGGACTGCAACTGGAGAGGGGGGTGGGGGGATGGGGAGTAGCTTTGTTTTTCCCACGTCGCAATTCACAAGGTTGTTCTATCTGTTTCTCTGTCTTTTTGTCTTTCCGCCTCTCTTTCAGTCTCTTGCAGTCTGTCACCTTGTCACAACACACATGCCTCCTTTTGCCACAGTACACACATGTCCATGTTCACCTGTTTCTTTGTTTAACTCTGTCTGAGCATGCTCACTGCCCAGGTGGAACATGCAGCTTGCTCCACTCTCAGCACCTGTGCGTGTGTGTGTGTCTGCGTGTGCGCGCGTCACGCAGGGTATACTTTTGTGTTGAATTTTCTCAAGGGCATGTTTATGGTCTCATCACCCGGACAACCATACCCAGAGAAACACGGTCCGATTAGTCATATGCAATTCCATCAGGAAGAAGGGAGGCACAGGCACCACCTTGGCGGCAGAGGTGCAGGCAGCCCTGTGAGGGGGGGGGGGGGGGGGGGGGGGGGTGCTCGACTGGGTAACAATCGCTCCCGGTGTTCCTGAGATCCCAAGCCTGCTGACCCGACTTAATTGGCCGTGTAATGATCTCGACCCGAGGGGGTGGGGGGCTGGGGGGGTAGTGGGGGGGTATGGGGGGGGGGGGGGGGGCGACACAGAGCACTGCCCCGGTTCCCACAGACACAGGGCGGACAGTGCCAATCTAGCATCGCGCTGAAAGACCGGCGGGAAAGAAAAGCGACACCGGCACAATGGCCCCTCGGACGCGGGGAGCGCATTTCACTGGCTAATTAGGCGCGGCCCGTTTCCATAGCCACCCTCTGCCCAGCAGGCAGCCGAAGCAAGTGTGTGTGTGTGTGTGTGTGTGTGTGTGTGTGTGTGTTTCTCTGTGTGTGAATGCGAGTAGCAGAGGCAGAGGGAGAAAGAGAGAGAGAGAGAACGGTGGAGGACTCCAAATTCTTTCAGCTGATGATTGTGCCTGTGCTTATTTGACAATTGTAGCATAGTTAAATTATAGACCCTATATTGCAAGTGACAGTCATGTAGAGCAGGTGGAATTGTACAAATGTTTATACAGCCTCTTAAATTTGTTGAAATGTCAAAAAAGATTATGTTTGTCTAAGCTTTGAGCCTTTCAATTGCTCTTTGACTACTTTTTTGGAGACAGAGACCAGGTGAAATCTGATGATTATAAAAAATAAAATAAAACTTTCACAGAGTATGCAGTTTTAAGGAGGGTATCCACGAGAGAGAGCAATGGTTGCTAGTGTGTGAGTGTGCTGGGGGGGGGGGGGGTCAGGACAGTCTCTGCCTCTTCTTCCTACATTACTGTGCTACATTACTGTGCTACAATGTTTATTTTAATGTTTACAGCATGTTTTTCAATTTGCCTCCTTGTGAAACAATGCCCCTCTCAAGCGGAAAGTGACATCCATGCCTATCTGTCATCGAAGTACTGTACGGAGAAGGCAGGGTTTGAGGTCAGGGTTTGGGGTCAGGGTTTGGGGTCAGGGTTTGAGGTCAGGGTTTGGAGTCAGGGTTTGGGGTCAGGGTTTGGGGTCAGGGTTTGGGGTCAGGGTTTGGGGTCAGGGTTTGGGGTCAGGGTTTGGGGTCAGGGTTTGAGGTCAGGGTTTGGAGTCAGGGTTTGGGGTCAGGGTTTGGGGTCAGGGTTAAGCATTGGGACACAGGTTGTGAGGCCTGCTTGGCCAAAGGCTGATATTGTATAGCAACTATCGGTGTATTTTACAACAGAACTCTCTCTCCTCTCTCTCATATCTCTCTCCTCTCTCTCTCTCTCTCCTCTCTCTCTTTCTCTCTCCTCTCCTCTCTCCTCTCGCTGTCTCTCTCTTGCTCTCTCTCTCCTCTCTCTCTTTCTCTCCTCTCTCTCGCCTCTCCCTCGCCTCTCTCATTCTCCCTGTCTGGGCAGTGAGAGGGAGGGTGGAGTCCTAAGACAACAGTGTTATTGACGACGCCTGCTCCTCTTGATAAGAGTAGGCATAAAATCAATCAACTTGATTGGAGGCAAGAAGGAAAAGGAGACGGGAGAGGGAGAGAGAAAGACAGAGAGAGAGGAAAAGGCTGTGCCCCTGTCTGGCAGACAGCCTCAGACGGATGGAGAGAAAAGAAGGGAGGGAGGGAGGGAGGGAGGCTGAGCAGGGAACGAGAGAGCGTTTACAAGAAGATGGGAGGTACTGGAAGGAAAATATCTGGGACAGATTTGGTTTCACAGAATCCGAATGAACTTATAGCAAATGTAATGCATTTTGTGCTTGCAGAATATGTTACACTGTATTAAGGCAATTTTGCACCCATAAAGAGGTTCTTTATCTTAATAGGCTGGATAAATATTGAATTGAGTGAAATATCATGCCCACCCATTTTGACGTGATTGTTTGATATTAATATTCATCTTTGGTTTCATTATTTCCCGATTTGCTCAAAAGTAATTTGATTTGCATTGACAAATTACTTTTGAAAAATGTCCCGTAAAATGAAGAGCTTAGGACTTCCACTCGATTCTCTGTCTTTTCAAATGATGTGTAAAATAGTCTCCTAACATGATTTAGGGAGAATACATAATGTCCTTTTTCCAAGGAAGAAAAAATAGACAGCCTGCTGTGCTACAGGCATTTGGAGTAAGTTCAAGATCCTGAAGGAAAGAACCATAATTGGATTAAAGGAGTTCTGATTCTAATGAAACACTTGGAACTGATGAACTCTGCTGTTATTCAGGAGACTGGCTTAAGAATGTCATAATGGATGTGTCCTGCTCTCTTAGGTCCGCCCACTAATCTAACTTAGTGGGACTGCTATCGCCTATACTAAACACATCTTGTCATAATATTACTTAATTCCCCCGGTACATTTGTCTACCTTCAAAGCGTAGCATTATTTTAACAATATAGGCCTGTCTGTCAAAATACAAAAGTATAAGTGAATTGTACAGTATTGCAGAGCCAACAGTGATCACAAAGCTCTTTTCAAATATTAGATATATATTATCGTGATATCTTCCATTATATGTGATAAGCATTTGTGATATATGACAAAGACATTGACGCAGTACACAGTGCGACACTTATGTTTGAATGGACCTATGTAGCAATTCAAGGATGTATGCACCGCCATTGTTTTCTTCCGATCCCGATGATGCCTTTCCAAATTGCTTTTGAAGGACTTATAAAGTAGTATTGTGTTGAATCATGGTTGCATAGTTACATCTAAGCGAGCAGAGACCGGGCCACGGAATGGAATTTCCAAACAATTGCCTCCGTTATGGGGAGAGGTGAAGGGTGTCGTATTCGTTTTCTGATCGTTCGACCGTTCCCCTGTTTCCAGGTTCAGGAGGGTTCAGGGGTTTCAGAGGAGGGTTTCAGAGGAGGGCTGTTGCAGAAGAGGGCTGCAGAGGAAGGCTGCAGAAGAGGGCTGCAGAAGAGGGCTGCAGAAGAGGGCTGCAGAGGAAGGCTGCAGAAGAGGGCAGCAGAAGAGGGCTGCAGAGGAAGGCTGCAGAAGAGGGCAGCAGAAGAGGGCTGCAGAAGAGGGCTGCAGAGGAAGGCTGCAGAAGAGGGCAGCAGAAGAGGGCTGCAGAGGAAGGCTGCAGAAGAGGGCTGCAGAAGAGGGCTGCAGAGGAAGGCTGCAGAAGAGGGCAGCAGAAGAGGGCTGCAGAGGAAGGCTGCAGAAGAGGGCTGCAGAAGAGGGCAGCAGAAGAGGACAGCAGAAGAGGGCTGCAGAAGAGGGCAGCAGAAGAGGGCTGCAGAAGAGGGCTGCAGAGGAGGGCTGCAGAAGAGGGCTGCAGAAGAGGGCTGCAGAGGAAGGCTGCAGAAGAGGGCAGCAGAAGAGGGCTGCAGAAGAGGGCAGCAGAAGAGGGCAGCAGAAGAGGGCTGCAGAGGAGGGCTGCAGAGGAAGGCTGCAGAAGAGGGCTGCAGAGGAGGGCTGCAGAGGAAGGCTGCAGAAGAGGGCAGCAGAAGAGGGCTGCAGAGGAAGGCTGCAGAGGAGGGCAGCAGAAGAGGGCTGCAGAGGAAGGCTGCAGAAGAGGGCAGCAGAAGAGGGCTGCAGAGGAGGGCTGCAGAAGAGGGCTGCAGAAGAGGGCTGCAGAGGAGGGCTGCAGAGGAGGGCAGCAGAAGAGGGCTGCAGAGGAAGGCTGCAGAAGAGGGCTGCAGAAGAGGGCTGCAGAGGAAGGCTGCAGAGGAAGGCTGCAGAGGAAGGCTGCAGAGGAAGGCTGCAGAGGAAGGCTGCAGAGGAAGGCTGCAGAGGAAGGCAGCAGAAGAGGGCTGCAGAAGAGGGCAGCAGAAGAGGGCTGCAGAAGAGGGCTGCAGAAGAGGGCTGCAGAGGAAGGCTGCAGAGGAAGGCTGCAGAGGAAGGCTGCAGAGGAAGGCTGCAGAAGAGGGCAGCAGAAGAGGGCTGGAGAAGAGGGCTGCAGAGGAGGGCTGCAGAGGAGGGCTGTTGGGGAGGAGTCACAGGTGGTCATCCCTTTTTGTTGTCAATCACAAGAATGTTTTGCATACATTTGGAAAGTATATAAGCTCATAACGCAACCGATCTCAAAATAGAATAAAATTATCCACACTTTATAAAATGGCAAAATAAACCAACATTCACGTTCAGGATACTGTCACATGAAATGCCATAGCTTACCATGAAACAACAACTTTATGTCTCGAATAATTTTTCATACAACACATAACACAAAAGTAAATTAACTATGTGAAAATAATAATATTCTAAAGGATGTACAGTAATGTACATCACTGAAAAACAATACAAAAACAAGACTGTTTCTCAACACCTCTCCTCCAGGGCAGTGTCTCATCTGATCTGATTTTAACAATAAAGTTACACACAACTAACAAGCATAAACTACACTGCAGAGTTGAGAGGCAGCTTTAATTAAATAAAACAAGAGGTCATTCAATCCCAAACGTGTCTAAATCCTTGCACTCTCATCCTAGCTCACACTTCAGTGCCTACTGATCCATTAAAAAGCTATTTTATGTCAGTAATGAGTGGGCAACTCCACAGACAAAGAAAAAGGTGTAATGATTCATAAACAATCCTAGCAAATAACAGCAATTTCAGACCTAATTCTGAGATTTCACGTCTGAGCGGCCCTCCACACACTCCATTTAACTGGCTGAATAGAGACTTTATTTTAAGATTGCCACCTCAAGTCAAAAGAAAAAAAGTGAGACGGCACCATAGATGGTCACTTATTACGATTAATTAATTCAACTCGAGCCGATATCAAACAGTCCCATTGACTGCTTCGAGCGGCCAACAGCGCATGTTTTTACATGTGACAAAATGTTTGTTACAGACTGCTAATAATTATTTTATGAAATATGTAGTTTGTCAGCTAGCTCAGCCTTGGTATACAATTATCAGAGACACCTAGTATTTAGGCTGGTAAAGCTTTTAATGAAAACTCTATTGCTTGACAAACACTGGGTGGTCCTGAAACTGAACTCACATTGACATTGATGTACATCAGCATTTCACAGAGTACCCGTGTTTGAAAAGGGTAGAAAAAAAACAGAAGCTATATTATTTAGTGAGTTTATAATAAAAAAAAATCCTGTATACTTGACAAGTCATGAGGCACTTGCTGAAGATTTGTTCAGGGTTCTGTAATTCTTTTTAGCCTATCTTCTCCTGACCCTGGGTGGATTTGATAGCGCACCCTTTCTAGCTACCTGTGGAGAGCCTCTCCAGCTGTGCCTCTTACCCGTGCACTCCCTCACTCCTCATCAGAACTTCACTCCTTCTCCTCCTTCTCTTGCCCTACCTACCTTGTTGCTCCCTCCACTTCTATCCCTCGTCTCCTCCCCTCTTCACCCTCTACCTCCTTTACTTCACCCCCCTTTTCCCTTCTCCTCCCATGCCTCTCTCCTTCCCCCCTCTCCTCTTGATCAACTATCCTTTCTTTCGACACGATCGCTCCTCTCCCCTCTCCTCCTCTCTCTCGCTCTATCCGCTCCAGTGTTTCTAATCAGGGATCCAGCTCCACCTCTCTCTCAGAATAAGGGTCTCTCCATGGCCTCTCCAATGACTGATTATACGGATTACCAGCAGGATAACACTGCTGTTGCCCCAAAAGAGACACCAGTGTATGTGTGGATACAGGGACAGTGGAGGTCAGAACTACGGAGCGAATTTACATCAAGTTCAAATCATGAAACATTTTGCAGTTAAAAGAAAAACCGATTCACTCAAGTTTCTCTGGCTTGGAAGGGTTTCAACAGAAACAGGCGTAAAATACACACACTCAGGTGACCCTTGAGTCTGGTCCAAACCAGTGTTTATGCCTACCCAGAACCTCACGGTTCCACGAAGAACAGTATTTTTGAAGTAAACTAGCAGTTGGTTGAAAGGCCTCTTCTGACATGGAGAGAATGTGTAGACGGATGCGTGACAAGTCAAGTTGTCAGAGTCTGTCCTCTAGGCTGGTGTTTCACAGACCGAGCCGGCTCGCTTCCTCCCTCTGTTGCTCGACACCTCCGTCTCTTTGGCTCTCTCTTTCAGCGTCTCCTCCACTCATGTCCTCTTCTTTTCATGCTCCTCTTCTCCTCCTCTGCACTGTTCTCTTCTTCCACATCTCTCTCTCTCTCTCCCTCACGCTCAGCTTTCTGATTTCCGGACCAAATCCTGTTTTCCACTGCCAAGCAGACGTCCTGAGGGACCTACGGAGCTCCTAAAGGGACATGGGAAAATAAACAAATAAGTAAAACGTTTCTAGTGAGCACGAGATACTTTCTCGTGTGCACCAGAAAGTATCTCGTGCTCACACGACATGTAACTTTTATTCCACGTCCCTTTAGGGGCTCCGTAGGGAGCGGAGCATCTTTAAGTGAGCGTTTAAAACCCCTATTCCTGGCACGCACGACGTGATGAAAATCCCCCTGCTCATGTCCACATTTACTTTAACCCAAATAAAACACTTTGCCAGTGAGCTTAACCGTGTTGCACTAACACAAAGGAAACATGTTTGAAGAGTTACGGCTGGCCATTAAGCCGCCATTGTACAGTAAATTAACATGAATATAGTATATTTATCATTTCATCTGTCTCTCGTCCCCTTCTTAAAATGGATGGATTACTGTAGAAATACTGTTTCCTAAAACAGTAGATTTGACAGAAGACTGCAGTGGTCCGTCTATCTTTCGTCTGACAGATGGCCTAATCTCAATACATGATACAGGATATAAAAGAATAAGAAAACTGAGAAGTATGTTGACATTAAGTAATTGAGTGGCTTTTTCTTATCCTGTCCCCATCGAACCTCCACTAGCTCAGTATCATTCTGTTGGTGAAGGCATCAATAAGCCATACTCCAGCACCACCCTGTGGTCAGAGAGCAAATTTGACTCCTTAAAACTTTGCAAACCACCTGTTAAACGTCAATGACACCACCACTGTCTATCTGGTATAGGATAATCCTCTAATAATCTAGGAAAAACAATAGATCTTCTTTTTTGTTGTTGGTTTTTATTACAAGCAAATGTACAGTTCTTTGCATTGAAAGCTACGTAGAGGCTGGCAAAAAATCCATGTGTCTACAGATATGAATCTGTTAAAAACTGTATACAAAAAAGACCCCAAAACTGTACATTAATTTAACATTGCTATATATTTATGTATATTGTAGAATGAACAGATAAATACATGGATTTACACAAACAGTTAGGGTTATGAGTCATATCATAACACTGTGTCATTGCATTCAAAAAGAGAAATACACATTCTGTTAATGAGTAAAGCTTGCCACTAAGTCGTAGGACAATATAGAGAATATATAGTCATACCTTTTATCAGCTTTTGTAGTCAATGCTGTACAGAAAACCTACAACAACTTGACTTCTACAGACAGGCAGAAACATACAGATACTCTCTTAGTCAGGATTTAGTAGTCGTTCAGCGTAGTTCTTAAGCATTTTGGAAGCAAAACCGGTTTACGGTTCTCTTGTTGTTTCTCTATTTTTGTGTATTTTGGTTGTTACAAAACTGAACTCAAACAAATAAAAGCTTAGTGACCATCTCATCTGAATAGAAAAGTAGCAAAACATAGTTTCTCTCAAAATAAAAAAGAACATTTCTACTTGAAATGATTCCGGTCAAAGAGTGGGAGTCACTGACATCATGTTTTTCTATTGTCCAGTATCACATAATTTGAAATAAAGTCAAAAGCAATGATTTTGCTAGACATTTGTTCAATAGCATATGTGGCTGCTATTATGGCTGCAACAAGACGATACATAATCCGGTTTAGGATGTATTTTGTAATAAAAACAGGCCTTTTTTATACATTTGTTATCCTGAGGGATTTTTGAATAACAAGAAAACATAGCTAGAACAGTAAAATGCACATTATCTATACTCTTTCACGATACTTTATAGTCAGAAGATCAATAGATAAAAGAGATCTTTAAGGAATTTAGAAACTAGTTAGAAACAAGACAGGATTTTTGACATTGTATCCAATTAATCTCAACGTAACACAACTCGATCAATAGGGATAATCAGTTTCCCTGGTAAGGAAACAGTGCAAGTTTTTTTTTTAAAGCAAGTACATTGCAAAGTCAGACATGGATGATGAGATGCCACAGAGAATGTGTGAAAGACGTCATGTTTTTTTCCAGTAGATTCCAGAACCATCCGTTAGAGATGCTGCTGATATGCACTCTCAGAATGCAGTCAGCCTGAGTGACATGTGAGACCAGGGATACTTCCTGTCTCACAGGAAGACCATGCCAACGATGCATGTGGCTCAACATGAACACACACAAAAACACCTCCCATTAAAAAGAAACCGTCGCAGTCAGACCACTTCCTCAGCCGACCCTGGTCCATTGAATCCAAACCCATGACCATGGTGGAATCGTCTTTGTTACTCCTCAATAACTCACAGATACATCATTCATTAGGAATTCATTCAGTGTAAACCTTGTCGCAACGTTAGCTAAAACATTCCAGTGTGATGGTTGTGAAGGGGGTCTGCCTTGTATGAAGAGCCAGGCCTTTCCTTTCCAGAAGGACAATGTTCATTCATTTCTTGACATTTCCTATGCACACCCACATCCTCAGCGCAGCACAGCCAGAAAATGTCAGCGTGACCCGAAAGTGTTTTTTTAACAGATACAGACGACCACATTGAACAGATCTAGACAGCGTATACAGAGTCACGTCTTTGAGATTGTACCAAAAGGCACCTACTTTCAAGCTGTTTAAAATGGTTTCTATAAAATTCTGCTTCTGCGGTACCAGACGTATCTCCCTCTCTGCTGTGTCTTTAAAGATGATTGAGTCTCTTTGGGATGGATGGAGGGAATGGACTGAGGGACACCAAACAAGCTGAAGCCATGCATGGATTAGAAGAACGGATGACAGAAGAGGAGAGGAGGAAGAGGAGGGCAAAGGGCATCCGCTCGAGCGTTGCTTCAAGGAGAGGAGAGATGCGAAAGGGTGAGGTGAGGATCAGAGGAGAAAAAGCAAAAATTAAGGTGTGAATGACTGAGGGCCAATTGAAGGAAAGACCAGCACAGAGGATATGAGGGTGGAGATTCAGATCAAACCTGCGATAAGGCCTCCGATTATAATAAGATATGTATCTACGACCTATGACGACTCTACACAAAACATTAGGCTCTTATATGCATCTTGTGACACTTGTAAGGGTCCAAGCCCAATTTTTTAGATGCCATATCACGAGAAAAAAGCGTGTCCTAAAGTGTCATTATTTTATAGTATATATATTGTATCTTACATATATGTGACATTCATGCTGTAGCTGTACTCCATCTCTCCTTTAAGGCTTCTAGCACCTTTACTCAGGGGGTAAAGGACATGCTTCCTTCCAGAGTGAATACAAACTCTGCTTCTCACTGCTGGTGAGCATTAAGGCTGAGTGGCTAGATTCCAAACGAAAAAAAAAAAAAACTTGCCTCGTCTTCTCTACTTGTCATTATGGGCTGAATCCATTTCTGCCCTAAACCCGCCAAATGAACCATGTCTTATAGACTAAGGGACAAAAAGGTGGGTAATTAAAATCCCTACTGCCTTTCCCTGACGAGGATTTTCCATTAAGTGAACAAGGAAGGGGGTAGGAGGACAGGGACAGGGACAAAGAGGATTGAAATGGAACGGGTCCGTACTGTCTTTTCTGTTCAGAACCCTTTTGTTTTCAGTTCACTGAGAGCGGACTGACATGTTAAGGCAGAAGAAGGATCCTACTGTCAGTGCAGTATGCCAGTGCCAAGGGGCCCGCTGGGGGGCCTAAGAGAAGCCCAATATGGGTCTTCTACAAGGAAGGGACACAGGGGAGACTCACATGGGAGAATAACTATACTTCACCACATTGAACAGACACAATAGTCACACTAAACTATATTACATACAGTAAGCACACACACACACACACACACACACACACACGTACATTCACGCAGACGCACACACTGTATTGCTTCTTGTCTAGCTAAGGTAAGCTACCACTGAATCCTGGCCACTTACAATAGGATAAGATAAATCTATCCTATGGTGTGTTCCTCCAAAACAGATTTGCACAGAGGCAACACCAGTTTGTTCTAGAAGAGGCAGATAGGAAGAGAAACAAAGTGAAGAAGAAGAAAAAAAGAAAAGCAAGAGAAGACACAGCACAGTTTGGTCAGTCGAAGCACATGCGACACCATCCACAGCCCTAAGATGTTTGTGTGTGACATCACCAGGAGAGTTGACCGCCTGGCCCCCGAACCTCACCTGCTCCTCTGAGTTCCCCCTCAGCTACAACGCTGGGGTGCAGAGGAGGGGTGGGGGTGGGGGGGAGGGGGGGTATGTGTGTGCTGTGAAAGCGGCCCGCGTGTCTGCAGGTATTTTGGTGAGGTGCTCTTGAGAACCCTCAGGTTTCGTCAGGTTCCCCTGCAGCGCACGGCCCTAGAACAGCATCCGTGCCTTGCACCTGTAGTCTTAATAGAACCTGTGTAACAGGTGCGGTTCAGACCACCGACCTCCTGGGGGCGATATTGGCGCCTTGCAAACTGCAGGGCTGAGAAACGTACAGGATTCTAGGCTCTGGTCCCTGACCTGTATTCTAGAACAGAGAGTAACTCCAGTCTATGAGACTAGAATAGTCTGATCTACACAGAAGTCTCAGGCCCCGCCCCATTGTAGGCGTAGCCCGCTCTGGAGTGACGAGAGCTACCAGCGAATCGGATGAGAGGGGTGAAAGTGCAGTAGTTGGGCTTGCTCCGCCATTGGGTGAACATGAGCTTTTTGGTGAAGGGTTCAGACCTCCTTGGGTTGGGGTTCTGGGGCTCGGCCCTCTTGTTCCTGGGGGCGTGGAGAGAAGCCAGGGGGGTGAACTCTGACAGCTGGCCCTTGTACAGCTTGTCTGCATTCTGCAAGGGGTGGAAGAAGACAGAGGAGAGGTGTTATTACTTGTGCAAGGGGAAGTGAGAGCCCTCTGTCCACACCACAGCTGTAACCCCAGCAACAATACATCCAGAATACACCGGAAGCCGTTAGAATGGGCAGATAACACCAGACAGAAGAAAAACACCAAAAAAACGTGCGCAAACTCAAAGGCATATTCATAAACATGCATGTTATAAGAGGTGTGCGAGCGAGTGTGGCGCTGTTCAACCCCAGAGTACGTTGCCATGGACAACTTCCGTACGGTTGTTAACCACTAGAGGGAGCTGTTTCACTGTGATGGGATGAGTCTGGACCTGGACAGCAGGTGACCTCGGGCCGAACCACAGATTGACACCGCACCCAAACACACAGGAACTAACACACAAACACACACACACAATTGGTGTTAGTCCATCAGGTCCAGCTGTATAAATACCCAAAGCAAAAACAAGACACACACCACACACACACACACACTGTCACTGAGGACCGCAAGGCAAAATCCCACTCCACTCCCTTACTTCTTAAGCCCACTCCTGTCCCAGGAGCCACACATTGAGAGTCTGACCATGTCACCTCAGTGTTATACTGTAGGTTAAAACAAACTTTGCTGCCACAATACGTTCACCTACTGGGTGGGATTTTAACAGAAATATAATCATTATCCAATGAAAGATAATCATGGGATGTAGTAGGCAAAGTTGTCATGGTGTGACAGCCATGAAACATTACCCACAACCCCTTGTTCTATTTTTATTTTTTTAAACCACCCAATTGGCAGATGCACATGTAGCAGTCATGGCCACACCCCCTCTCTCCGCCCATCTCCGAGCACGGCTGACTTCTTTACCGATCGGTTACCGTGGTGATGCTAGGCCTGGGAGGTGGACTCGCTCCCGTCTAGCAGGGAGTCGTGGCTGAACTTCAGAACCTTGTCAAACTTCCTATCTGTCATCCTACGCTGTGGACACAAGACACACGAGCACGCTCAGTGCATCCGTCACATGTCTTCAGCAGGACTATGACACGCTACACACAAACACCGTAGACGCGCCTAAAACCACATACACACACACATAAAAACACAAGTGCACAAAACAAATAAGCCTCTGTTCTTGAGGACTGGCGTTCCTTGCTGGAAAAAAAAGAAAGAAAGTCACTTCTTAAAGCCTTAAGTTTAGGATCTGAAAACGGCGACCCCGTCTTCAGAGTGAATGAGCCGACGTTGTTGTAGTTTGAAACCGTGTGAAGTGCAAAGACACTGAGACACCAGCATGCATCAGGCTACAGCTGCATGCAGTATACTGAGAGAGGGCATGCAACACTGACTGACAGGCGAAGGGAGGAAGAGGGAAAGAGAGAGGGGAGAGAGAAGAAGAGAAAAGAGCAAGTAAAGGAGGAAGGAGAGAGAGAGAGAGAGAGAGAGAGAGAGAGAGAGAGAGAGAGAGAGAGAGAGAGAGAGAGAAAGAGAGAGAGAGAGAAAGAGAGAGAGAGAGAGAGAGAGGAGGATGAGGAGGGTAGCATGCAGAGAAGGGTCATAAGGGGGTCACCTCCTGGTCATTCGGAGATTAGAAACTGATTCGGCTGGAGGTCTGGGACAGCATAAAGATGGTGGACTGCTCCGAGGTAAGGCACGGCCGCTTTGTCTGTCACCCAGACAGAGCCCGGGGGCAGAGGGCAAAAGGTCACGGGAAGGGAAGACAAGAGAGGGAGGGAGCGAGTGAAGGAGAGAAGAGAGGGGTTAACGGGGAGCACTCTGGAAAATGGTACGTGACGATCGTTAGAGGAAGAGGAAGAGGAACAGGGCCAGGTGTCAGTGGGTAACTGCCCTCTGCCAGGGACGAGGGGGGGGGGGGGTTCAGGACAGGAAGAGCAGGAGAGGAGGACTTCCGAAAAAGCTACTTCCGGGTCACGCCCTCCGGAGAGAGGTGAGACAGAAATCACCGCAAACGACTCAGCAACCAACAGCCAGCATGTGGCTGGTCTGGGAGGATCACACAGTCGACGACAGTCAGTGCAACACAGCACACGGATGCGACCAATCACTTACTTCCTGGAGCGCAGGCACATATCCATAGACGACATACATCTGCGGTCCAGCAAGTAGCGAACAGCGATTAAATCACAACGTACTCTACTCCACGCCCATCCCGCAAACACATGGCATAGTATGAACATTGACGTTTAACCACATCATATAAACCCCGTATTTGAAATGTGAATGCTCCGTCGGAGGCAGGCGTTGCGTTCTCACCTGGATGCGCTCGGTGGTGGTGGGCCACAGGGCTCGGCAGATCACCTTCTTGGCCACGTCCGGCAGCAGGCTGACGGTGATGAGCAGGATGATGCTGAGCCAGGCCGGCCCGCTGGACAGCATCTGCATGAACACATAGTACATCCTCTGGTAGTTCAGGAAGGGCCTGGAAGGGAGAGGAGAGGGAGGGCGGGGGGGCGGGTGGGTGAGGGGGGCGGGGGGGGGGGGGGGGGTTGATCAGAAGCAAATGGGTTAAGGTCCTTTGAGAAGCAAAACCGCCACCTGCTGGGGAATGGACGATCGCAACCCTGCCCTAAGCTGAGCATCAGCATGAGGTTGTCTTCAAAGTGGATGGGGGGTACCTACCAAATGATGCCCCCCCACAGCAGAGAGAAGATGACAAAGAACAGGAGAGAGCCCCAGATGACAAAGTGGTTGATCCAGGTCCAGTAGTGTGTGTCCAGGGCCAGCTAGGAGCAGAAGGGAGGGAGGAAGGAGTTAGACCGTAGAGCCAAGATGAAGGGACGGAGGAAGGTGAATGGCAAACATACAGTTGTTCTCTGTACAGAGTGAAACAGGCTCTGAGGTATTAGGAGGAGCAGAGGGAGGGGAGGGGGGGGGGAGGGGGCCGGGAGGGGCTGGCTGTACCTTCAGAGTGACAGTGAACACCAGCACAGTGAACACCAGCGTCCCAAATGTCCAGTTGCCAAACATCTGCGAACAAAGAGGGAATTACAGAAGAAACAGAGGTGGGACCACAAGACAGGGGAGTTCACAAGACCACCCCCCACCCCTCAAGACCACCCCCCCCCAAGACCACCCCCCACCCCTCAAGACCACCCCCCCCCTCAAGACCACCCCCCCCAAGACCACCCCCCACCCCTCAAGACCACCCCCCCAAGACCACCCCCCCCCCTCAAGACCACCCCCCACCCCTCAAGACCACCCCCCCCCCCCCTCAAGACCACCCCTCAAGACCACCCCCCCAAGACCACCCCCCACCCCTCAAGACCACCCCCCCCCTCAAGACCCCCCCCCCCCCTCAAGACCACCCCCCCAAGACCACCCCCCCCTCAAGACCACCCCCCCAAGACCACCCCCCCCTTCAAGACCACCCCCCCCTCAAGACCCCCCCCCCTCCTCAAGACCACCCCCCCCCTCAAGACCACTCCCCCCCTCAAGACCACCCCCCCCCCCCACCCCCCCCATCAAGGACGTCCAGTCCGACCGCTCAGACTGATCATGATATGGAGCAGGAAGCTGGCATGACAGCTGGTAAAAGGTTGAATCATGTCACGTGCGTCTCCTCAGAGATGAGCTCACGCTCTAACCTGGGGGGGGGGGGGTCAGGGGGGTGACGATGGCGTCAGTCTAAATGACACAGCGCTGGGCTACGGTGGCGGAGAAGAGCAGGGGAGGAGAGATGAGGAGGACGGAGCGTGGTCGTTGAAGTGGCGGGATGGAGAGCAGCTCGGTGAGTGTGGTGACCCGGGACGGAATGGAAATACCTCTCCAGTGTTCCTGTCATCGTAGGACTGCAGTCCATGATTTCTATTTTTATTTGTTCTCAAATAAAAACTGGCGAGTCACATGCTGTGAAAGGCCCAGACTGTGTCCCAGACCAAGCTACATCATCAGATGAGTCATTTTAAAAGGATATCCTTTTATCTTATGTATTTGTTGAGTGTGTGAAGATTCAAAAGAGGTACTGTACATAACATGAACATACTTAATGATGTGTTAACCATACTGTAGTCCTTCATAAGACTACAGTACAACCTACACACACACACAGACACACACAGACACACACACATCTATGGCTACCGCACAATGAGACAAGGACATAATGAATGAGCAGCATTAGGAGAGGGTGTTTACTACACATACGCATACAGCTGATTGGCTGAGAGCACGCAGTGGGGGCGGGGCATGAGATAAATGGAGGAGCCCTATAGGATGAGGTGATCATGGGTGTTTTGGTTATGCAACATGACGAGAGAGCGGAGAGAAGGACGAAGGGGAAAACAGTCCCAACTCAAACTAAACTGGGATGACAGACAGATAGGGGACAGGCTTACCATCTGTGTGTTGGTTGTCATTAGCTGAGGAAAGGACGAGAAGCAAAAAAGAAAAAGCAACACAAAGGTAAGAGGAGAGGAGGAAGAAGAGACGGACGAAGAGGAAAATCAAAGAGAAAGTCCGGATCAAAACATATTGAAAATAATCCAAAAATCATAATAAAGAAAACAAAATATACAGGAAATCAAAGCAATCTGAAAGGTTGTGTCAGACATGATGGAGCACAGACAGAGGATGGTTGCTGTTGTGTTGCTGGTGTGTTGCTGGTGTGTTGCTGTTGTGTTGCTGTTGTGTTGCTGGTGTGTTGCTGGTGTGTTGCTGGTGTGTTGCTGGTGTGTTGCTGGTGTGTTGCTGTTGTGTTGCTGTTGTGTTGCTGGTGTGTTGCTGGTGTGTTGCTGGTGTGTTGCTGTTGTGTTGCTGGTGTGTTGCTGTTGTGTTGCTGGTGTGTTGCTGGTGTGTTGCTGTTGTGTTGCTGGTGTGTTGCTGGTGTGTTGCTGGTGTGTTGCTGGTGTGTTGCTGTTGTGTTGCTGGTGTGTTGCTGGTGTGTTGCTGGTGTGTTGCTGGTGTGTTGCTGTTGTGTTGGTGTGTTGCTGTTGTGTTGCTGGTGTGTTGCTGGTGTGTTGCTGTTGTGTTGCTGGTGTGTTGCTGGTGTGTTGCTGGTGTGTTGCTGTTGTGTTGCTGGTGTGTTGCTGTTGTGTTGCTGTTGTGTTGCTGGTGTGTTGCTGGTGTGTTGCTGTTGTGTTGCTGGTGTGTTGCTGGTGTGTTGCTGGTGTGTTGCTGGTGTGTTGCTGGTGTGTTGCTGGTGTGTTGCTGTTGTGTTGCTGGTGTGTTGCTGTTGTGTTGCTGTTGTGTTGCTGGTGTGTTGCTGTTGTGTTGCTGTTGTGTTGCTGGTGTGTTGCTGGTGTGTTGCTGTTGTGTTGCTGGTGTGTTGCTGTTGTGTTGCTGGTGTGTTGCTGGTGTGTTGCTGGTGTGTTGCTGTTGTGTTGCTGGTGTGTTGCTGGTGTGTTGCTGTTGTGTTGCTGTTGTGTTGCTGGTGTGTTGCTGGTGTGTTGCTGTTGTGTTGCTGGTGTGTTGCTGTTGTGTTGCTGGTGTGTTGCTGTTGTGTTGCTGTTGTGTTGCTGTTGTGTTGCTGGTGTGGATGACAAGCCTCAGTTGTGAGGTTTTTACGCAGAGGAACACAGGAAGTGAATCGGCAGGCAGGAAGACCCTTAATGGCATTATAGAAATGACCACAAACATATTATCACCATCAGACTAACAACAGAAACTCAACATCCACTTCCCATATCATTGCAGACTACACTACAAGTGTTTTTGTTGTTGTTGTTGTTGTTGTGCTGAACAACAACACTGTTAGTCACATGTATTAACTCAATTCAATGAAAATTCGAATACAATTTTTAAAAGAATTATAATAACTTGAAAAGAAAATTGTGTGGTGAATCTCATCGTGGACCAAGACAACCATGACGAGTTACATGGTCAGGAGGTTCTGAAAGGTGACCTGACTACGAGGTATCTGCGGCAACAGCAACCTTACCTGTCCGTTGCTGGTGAAGGTGGTGTTGTCAAACAGGAAATAAGCACCAAAGAAGAAGACAACAGCGTCGAACAAGCCCAGGAAGGTCCAGTAGATAAAGATAGGCCAACGCAGCAGTGAGTTCTTAGCTATGTCTCTACAAACAGGAGGAAACAAACGGTGACACAAGGCTAATGTTAAAGTTCCACATTACCCTGGAATACCTCATGAATATGTGTCCGCTAAGTAGAAACCTTACACTCTAATTATATATGTGGACAAACAAGAGTGTGAAAGGTGCTCTATTTCTATTTGTGTACAAGCATCTTGTGACTCATCACTCCGCAAGACTTGAGTTTTCGGAAAAGCAACAAAGTTTATTCAAGGGCAAAGGCAGGGTCGTATCTGTTGAGGACAGATTGGATTTTCCAATTATTTCAATCTGCAGCCTCATCCTTAAGATGAACATTCCAGAGAAAGTCGATCTGACCGTTGGCAGAACTTGGATCCACACAATGACACCCTTATGCTCCGAGCGCTCTCCCTCCTCCTCCTCCTGCTGCTGCCCCAGACAGAGAGAGAGAGACACCTCGTACCTGTAAAGGGACGGGTCCTTCTTGAGGATGTCCATGTTGATGTGCTGCTCGATGAGGCTGTAGAGGAGGATGGGGAGGGAGGTGAAGCTGATGTTGTACAGCGTCAGGTAGGCCGTGTCGTACAGCGGCTGGAGGGAGACCAAACACACGGTCACACGTAGTTCTGAAGACGTAGAAAGGGGCCATGATTATTTGCGTCGTACGGCGGTGACCCTCAGCGGACCTACTTGTTGGGAGAAACCGCAGAAGAACTGGTAGAGAAACTGAGGGAAAATGAAGCAGACATTCTGGGGGAAAGAAAAAAAGAAATCATTAAAATATATATATTTTTTTTAGAAGTCTTTGGGAAGGGAAAAGGATAGAGCAGGAGTAACTGCAGAACATAAAGAACCTTGTAGAAGAAGTACTGGACCAGCTCCGAGATGCGGATATAGTAATAATGTCCGTGCACCAGCAGAATCTTCTTCAGGTGTTTGAACTTTGGGATGGCGTAGTCACTGTTCCTAGCCGCCTGCCGGCCCTCTTTACCCATAATGCCTGTGGTCGTACAAAAGTCAATATGAGCCAATCAGATATCTCAGAGCCAATCCATTTTCCAGAAATATAAAGCCTTGAGCTTGGACAGAACCTGCACTTGTAGCTAATAGTACACCTAAAGCCATTACAAGCTAAACAGGGCCTTATAGCTGAGAGCGACGGGCTAAGCAGGTGTTTAACATTAGGCTCACCAATGCCCACGTGAGCCTCCAGAATCATGCTAACGTCGTTAGCTCCATCCCCGATGGCCAGAGTGATGGGGTGCTCCTTGGATGCCTTGATCAGCTTCACTATCTGGGGGGGTTAAAAAGTCAGCTGGGTTAGATTCCCCATGCTGTGAGGAGAGGGGTGGGTAGTCACACCTCGGATCCGGGCTACGGAGGCTGTACCTGAGCTTTCTGCAGGGGGGCCATGCGGCAGCACAGCACGGCGCTGCAGTTGCGGCAGATCTCCAGGAAGATCTCCTTGTAGTTCCCCGAGCTGGAGTCATCCTGGCTGGGCTTGAGGACGGCAGACAGGGTGGCCCCGTCGATGATCAGGCCGTAATCCTGGCAGTCTCCCGACAGGCTGGGGGAACACACCCGGAGGCAGATCAGCAACACAAATCAAGTGCACCAGCTGTATGTGCGAGTTGCTTCCGCCCATGTCTGATGTTGATGTGGTGCGCTTGTTTCAACCCACCCGGACAGGCTGTCCCGGGTCATGCCTCCCTGCTGCCTGAGCACGGTCCTGCTGAGGTCGAACAGCACGTCGTGCAGGCTCTGCTCCTCCGTGCGTTTGGTGGTCAGCTCCAGGATCAAGGTGCTGTGGCGGAACAGCTTGCTAGCGTAGCATGTGGCTGACGCAGTCTCCATCTTGTCCCCGGTCAGCACCCACACCTTCATACCCGCCTTGTGGAGGGACTCGATGGTGTCGGCTGCCTTGTCCTGCAGTCTGTCGGAGGGGGAGGGTTGCACAAGGCAAGTCTGTTAGATGGGGGGGGGGGGGGGGGGGGGGGGGGGGGTTAGAAAGTGTGAAGTTTGTTGTGTGTGTGTAGGACGAGTAAGTGTGTGTGTGTGTTAGGGTGCATCAAAAAACACAATTCTTGAATTTTGATATGGCTGGGTGTTAAAAGTGTTCCAATATATGTAAAAACAACACATGCAAAAAAAAAATCAAATCCATGATTATTTAGGGGTGCCACCACACCTGTTTTAGTGGAATAAAGTGGTGAACAGTGCTCAGTGGTTGCCATGGAGATTTAAGGTAAACAAAGACTGCAATTTAAGAAATCTGAGGTGATCTTTTTGTTTTTTGTTGTTATTTATATTCCTATTATACATTACTACCAAATATGTGGTTTTGTCTTTGTAATTTGAAAGATTTGTAGTCATAGATAGAGTCAGTGAGGCTGCAGTGAAACAATTGGAGAAAATGGAGTGCAGACTTGATGCCACATTTCCACTGTGGCCTCCAAATGTTGAGAAGCTGATTGATAACCCTGCAGACCTAGCTTCTTGGCCAGCATGAAGACCAACAGAGTGGCCACATTTGGTGCATTAGATAAAAAGCTACAGCTCAAGGTGAAGCGGCGAGAGGAGCGTCCTGCTGCCGCAGCAGCCAGGTAGTCCCGCTGTGAAAAGGAGCTGAAGGAGAAGATGGAAATGTCCACCTTGGTGTCAGAAAGTGATGAGGAGCCGGAGGATGATTCTAACACAGTCTGTCCACCATCTGAGGCCAAACCATCCCTGAACCTTAAGAAGAGTGGAACAAACGTTGTCATTCCACCTGATATTATATTATATATTAGCCGACCAAGTGTTGTGTCACTGGCTGCAAGGTTGAAGATGTCTCCAATGCAACAGGCTGCCTTCACGCATTCCCTGGTCACAGAGTCAGGTGGTGATTTTATACATCTCTGCATCCTATGCAACAGCTGACCGAGCAAGACGCCAAGTGTTGGAGACTGTCAGTGAGGAGCATCTTACAGTGGTGGTTGGGGACTGGAGCGGGTCCCTGCGGCTGAAACTGCTTTTGAAACTGCTTGGTGTCCCTGTGTATAAGAATCATGAGGCATGTGGAGCTATTATTGCCCGGTTGACATCCAAGTTGCTAGAAGACCGGTGCTGCACTGACCAGGTTGTCAACATGGCATTTGATACGACACCATCAAACACTGGCCATCTGACAGCAGCCTGCATTGCAATACAACAGGTGAGATGCTTCCCCTGGCTCTCTTCAGCAGCAAGGTGCCCATCGATGACAAGCACAAGCCTGCTGATCTTCCGATGCATGTCCCCCAGCAGCGCTTTGGAACTGGCTATGGCAAGCCAAAGTTTCCCACCCTCTTGGCAACAACCACCTTGGCTGACCTCGCCAATGAAGATTGTTTGTTTGGGATGCACCAGCTGCACATTGATCCAGCATTCCTGTCTCTGGATGTGAAAGAATGGGCTACCAATGCTGCGTTTAAAAAAAGTGAGGTCAGTGTCCGACTGTCTGTGCAATGAATGTGGCGAATGACTGTGCCGAGCGTGGTGTCAAGCTCACATCGGGGTTCAGATGGCTCAGCGGGTTAAGGCGTTGGCCTCATGATGGGAAGGTTGTGAGATCGAGCCCCGGCTGTGGCTATATGACATTGTGTCCTTGGGCAAGGCACTTCACCCTACTTGCCTCAGGGGGATTGGCCCTGTACTTGCTGTAAGTCGCTCTGGATAAGAGCGTCTGTTAAATGAATAAATGTAAAATGTAAATCTGACTTTGTCTCAGTGGCCAGGAAGGAGCAACACCTGCAGAATGTGCTGCAGGTGGTTGAACATGACCGTAGCCAACACCCAAACCTTTGTCACTGTAAACGCAAGCTGAATAGGAGGGTTACTCTTGGGTGGCAGGTGGGATGACAAATCTGGGGTTAGACACACTGGCGAGGTTCAGTTCAGATTTGCCCTGTCTCCCTGGTGATGTTGCTCAGTAGAGCAGACTCTAGCACAGTAGACTGAGCAATCAAGATTTTCTAGTGAACTTGCCAATAGTTTGTTATTTAATTGTGTTACTATTGCCCCTTGTGTTTAACAATCAATTGTTTAAACTTTATATGTGTGTCCGATATCCATCACTGCTACATAAAATTCAGGGTAAGTCCACCTGAACATGTCCCATTGACTGCCATTCATTTTGTCAATAGAGCAAATTAATGGAGAATCTTGAAAGTTTAATTCTGAGAAATACCATATCTGCCCAAAGGGCAGACAAATATATTTACTTTGATAACCCTATAGAGAATGTTGTTGTATAAGAGTTCACTGTACTTAACATTTCCAGGTAAACCTTTTGGCAATTAAGGCTAGAAATTTCACATTTTCCGAAAATGTACAAAAGTTTACATGTGAGGTGGCACCCCTAAATCTCAATGGATTTCCTCAAAACTTTGCAGAAGACATTTTTATGTTCATTGGAAAAAAGTGGAATGCCAGCCAAATTGATATTATTAAATAAAAATTTTCCCATTGAAATTTGATGCACCCTAGTGTGTGTGTATGCCATCTCACACTGGGTCTGTAATTAAACTGCACTGCAGTTTGGAATCACAGCTCCGCATGCACTCTGGCTTCCCCACTCGCCTGCCAATTAGTGTCATGGCAAACACACTCGCGTGCACACACACACACACACTCCGTCTCCCGTAACCCAGCATCGTACAAACCCCTGCCCCTAATGTGCTCTGTCAGTATTGACATCCTGTGTAACGTCAGCAAGGCTACACTTCATCAGCCAGACCCAACATCTAGCACAGATCGATCCCAACGAGACTCTAATGTTGTTAGCTGCTCATTAGCCGACAACACTGGGGCCTTGCAGAGAGGTCCTATTGACTGACGGCTGAAGCTAATGTTAACCCGGTCCCCAGCTCCAGAGTGGGAGGAGCTAGCGAGGCAGTTTGATAGCTAACAGCCCAGAGTAGAGAATTCCATCCACAGGTGTGAGGTGTGAAACATCAAGCATATCATGTGCTGCTGACTGTGCTGACGCTCTGCTGAAAGGGCCAGAACAGCTGCGGAAGGCTCCAGAAGCTCCGTAAGCACCTGTCCTCCACGGCGGTGGCTCCCAGCAGGATGAGGTCCTTCTCCACCTGGTCGTAGGCCTCGGCCAGCTTCTTGTCCCGGTCCTGCAGAGCAAGCTTGGCCCCGCTCAGCAGGTGACAGGCCTCCTCGTACTGGGCGGGGCTCAGCTTCCTGTAGGCCACACACAGCGTCCGGAGACCCTCCTGGGGGGGGGTGGGGGGGGGGGGGGGGATGGTCAATGTGAGGGAAGGGGGGATGGGGTCAGAAGGTAAGAGGAAAGGAGAGATAGGGAGAGAGAGAGAGAAAGAGAGAGATGTGTTGAAACACTGGGAAATCTTTCATGGGTGCACTTACTGTCTCTCCTGTGTTTTTTTATCTCTCTCTCTCTCTATCTGTCTTTGTCTGCTGTTTACTTTCTCTACCCCTCATCATTCTCTCTCTCTCTCTCTCTCTCTCTCTCAGCCCCCACCAGCCCCACACCATCCCTGTTGATGGACGTGCTGTTGTCACTTCATCACGGAAACGGTGTCCTCCCTGACAGTTCGCAGAAACAAGTCAGCGCCGTTGCTAACGGCGACTGGAACAGCGTTGGGAGTCATGCCGTCACTGGCAGCGCGCCTGTCCTCAATCTGTCAGCGTCTGTGTTAGAGTCCGAGAGCTACGACGCAGCCTCCTTCATGCTACATGCTCCATGACAACACTGTTCTGAGGGCTAAACCCTCTGGCTAGCCAGCAGCGATTAGCATGATAAATGCACCATGATTTAGAGTATTGGGAATGGGGTTTACAGCCTAGATTGTGAGCTTGTGGGTGTGTGTGTGTGTGTGTGTGGATGTGTGTGGATGTGCGCGCGTGTGTGTGTGTGTGTGTGTGTGTGTGTGTGTGTGTGTGTGTGTGTGTGTGTGTGTGTGTGGATGTGCGTCCTTACCACAGCATTGTGCTCCACCCTGGTCCTGACCTGCTCCACCTTACCAGAGATGACCCTGGGGAAGATGGAGGAATCGGCCCCTTTACAGAACAGGTAGTTCTCTCCTGCAGACCACACACACACACACACACACACATTACTACACCATATATTTGTTCACAGGCTCATCAGGGAAGCAGTTCAAATCATAATCACAAAGTCATTAGTATGCCATCTGGCTGTTGACCTACTTACACAGGTATAGCCACCTTTATTAGCATAAAACAAACAGGTGCACATACGGTAAACATCCACACACGTACGCACACATCCACACACGCACACACACATCCACGCACGCACACACACACACACACATCCACACACACACAATGTGTAGGATGTGGGCCTGTACCTGTGCTGGATCTCACGATGACACTCATCCTTCTCCTGACCGAGTCGAAGGTAAGCACCTCCAGAAGCTGGAACCTGCAGGCACACAGGGAAGAGCAGCTTCAACACGCTGCCCTCTGACGCACAACCAAACCGCAGCGTCGTCTTTAGCCCCAGCCCGCAGCCGGCAGGGCTGCACGGCAGCAGCACAGGGGCAGCGACCGCAGAGGCTGCTAACACCTGGACAGCGAGGCGCTGCCCTGGGATTCACCTCCAGGAGTAATGGGAGGACTCTCACCTCTCGATCTCGTCCTCCCTATTTAGAATCTCCATGTGGTTGTCCTTCAGTCGGAGGTAGGTGAAACCAAGCCTGGAGGGGGACAGACCATTATTGGAAAATGTGGGGGGGCGTGGGGGGAGGAGTAAGAGAGGGAGTCTGCGTGGCCCCTCCAGTCCAGCGAGTGTCTGTGAGGCTGCGGGGAGGACCCACCTCTTCATGCCCTCCACCAGGGCCACCTCGTCAGGGGACGAGGAGATGTAGAAGGAGGTGGCCTTGCCCTGGTGGAGGCCCTGCTTGATGCCATCCACCGTGTCAGCCTCCTTCACCTGCACCGTGTGGCACAGACACAGAGCCCGGAAGAACAGCTCCTCATGCTCCTGCATGACACACACACACACACACACAGGAGTTCTCATGAGTCCATGGCCCCTGGCTCACACATTCGTTGTGTGATATGTGATACCCCAGACCAGACACTGATATGCCATCCTTAGAGAAGGTATCAGTGTCTGGCTTTGCTGTTCACCCGGAACATTCGGGAAACGGTTAGGGACGGAGTGTTCCCCTTTATGACGCGTACACGCTCACATATGCACACGCACGCACACTCTCACACGCACACAAACCCCACATACATGCTTTAAGGGCTTCAGTTTTAATTCTATTAGAGGATAATGGTCTGTATATAGCAGCTTAATCACATCCAGTATAGGGGACAGAGGCAATGGGATTGTCACAGCTTTGCCTCTGTGTGACTGTTACTATACTGTAACAAGCTCTTTCTTAGGTTGTCTGGCTCCAGACATTGTGAGGAAGGAAAATGTAGCCTAATGTACATGGTGCTTGTTAACATGTTTAATCCATCCAGCTATTCATGAATCCATATATTCCTCTCCTCATTCAACCATCCACCTATCTGTCTACAGACCTAGCTCTAAGAGAGTTCTTCCATCCATCCGTCCATTCAGCCATGCCTGCCTCCATCCCTCCATCCCTCTATCCCTCCATCCCTCCATCCCTCTATCCCTCCATCCCTCTATCCCTCCATCCCTCCATCCCTCTATCCCTCCATCCCTCCATCCCTCCATCCCTCTATCCCTCCATCCCTCCATCCCTCTATCCCTCCATCCCTCCATCCCTCTATCCCTCCATCCCTCCATCCCTCTATCCCTCCATCCCTCCATCCCTCCATCCCTCCACCCGCTCACCTTGCCCTCTGGGCCGGGTGATGAGTCGATCATGTCCATGCCCATGGCCCCGGGCATCACCTGCCCGTTGCAGACGGCGTGGGGGACGTAGATGTGTCCGTCCACGCAGCACTCGATGAACTCCATGTTGTTCTCCGTCAGGGTGCCCGTCTTGTCCGTGAACACATACTCCACCTGCAGCGACACACACCGCCCCCATGAGGAGAGGAGGACAGGCACGCATGTGTTTTCCTCTGGGAGCTGTCCTGTGTGTGTGTGAGAGTGTGTGTTTCTCCAGAAGCTGTCCCGTATGTGTGTGTGTGTGTTTCTGCAGAAGCTGTCCTGTGTGTGTGTGTGTGTGTGTGTGTGTGTGTGTGTGTGTGTGTGTGTGTGTGTGTGTGTGTGCGCGTGTACCTGGCCCAGCTCCTCGTTCAGGTCAGAGGTGTTGACCTGAGCCCTCTCTCCCAGCTCCTCGTCGAACATGTCGTCGTCCCACATGATGAAGTAGGAGCCCAGGAACTTCTGCATCTCCACGGTAACGTACATGGAGACGGGGATGATGTAATTAAACAGCACCATGAAGGCCAGGAAGTCTGTGAAGGCCCTTATCAACTGGAGAAGGAAGGGAGGAGAGATCGGTGAGAGGTTACAGGAGAACTACAACAGGGTCAGACAAGAACAGAGCACTAAAGATCGTCATAATGATACGGTAGGAATGTTGCATGGTGGGAGTTGCAGTCCTGCCGTACGATGTGTCTCTGCCTCTCGCTGTCGGTTTTTTGGTTGTACCAGGGCTCATCTCTGTCAGGGTTAGCTTGCCATGCGTACTTCAGCGCTGTGTTGATCAGAGCCTTGCTGATCAGGATGCACAGGTAGACGATCAGGTAGGCATTCATCGACCTGCGGGGGGCGCCAGAGAACAGACTGAGACTTTTCAGGAAGCTAAGGGGTTAATACTCAATATAAGCGTGAGCTGATGAGTCCATTAGAAGACATGGAAGTGTGTGTGTGTGTGTGTGTGTGTGTGTGTGTGTGTGTGTGTGTGGGCTTACTTCTCCACAGCTGAGCGTTTCTGGGACTTTGATTGGTAGTTGAGAGCCATCTTTGTCTCCATGCCAGTGTAGATGGCCACAGCTGGCAGAGAGAAAACCAAATCTGTTTATTAAGCCACTTCTTCACAGACCATGTGCAGGTTTCTGACAGGTACCAATGGCCCTCCCTGCCTGTCGAATCTTCCATCTGGCTTTTCATAATTTACTCACAAACATAAGTGTAAAAAAAACGACTAAAAAACCGACTAAAACCGACTGTATTTGGGATCTATCACGATGCTATGCTCAATGACTGATGCTCTTTGTAAAAGCTCTCTCTTGTAAGTCGCTTTGGATAAAAGCTTCTGCTAAATGAATACATGTAAATGTAAGTGTCAGTTTGAAGAACCGCTGTTCTTTATCGTTGCTATCCAACATGGATGACACCTTACTAAATGTGCTTCTACAAACAGCCAAGTGATAAATGACTAGACATTTGCCTCTTGCACACTTCACCTCTCCAATCTTCTCCTCTCCTCCCATCCCACCTTTCTCACTCTCCTCTCCCTTCTTAACTCCTCCTCTCCACTATTGTGGGCGTGCTGTGTTCCATACTACATTCCTCCCCCACAGTCACTCATTCACAGCTCACAGGCCTCAACTGGCCCAACACACACACACACACACACACACACACACACACACACACACACACACAGTCTACAGACACAGAGCACACGTCCTGACTGGTAGTAGTCCCACATGGCTGGAATACCTGACAGACAAAGATAATGAGTCATCTAAGACCGTCTGACTCACGAGAGCCCTCACCATAGATAAGGCCTTACCGTAGATGTGCTCTGTATTTTTCAGCGTGGCTCCCCGCAGTAAAAGGTTCTCTGACCCCAAGGGCCTGTAAACAGACAGGTGGGGACGAGGGAGGGAGGGATGGAGGGATGCAGATGGAGGGAATAGATTAAGGGAAGTGGGCCAAGCCTTCCAGCAGGCTCCAGACAGACCAGGCCAAGGGGAGACCTCGACCCTAAAGCAGACCACATCTTCAGGTTCACAGTAACGTTCTGGTTGGGAATTACCTGGCCAAGGGCTCGTCTCTGTTCAGATATATATTGATTCTGCCCACAAATCTATGAAAGGAAAGACAGAGTGAGAGAAAGAAAGAGAACCAGACAGACAGACAGACAGAGGACAGGAAATGACTCCATGTTTGTTGTGTTGTGATGTGTGTTGTATTGCAGAGAGGCCTGGACACTCACTTGTAGAGGTCTGGTTGGGGTTGTTCACATTCAATGGTGGCCTGCAGGGTATCCATGTCTTCCTCTGTGCTGAAGGCCTTGGTGTCCTGCACTGCATAGTAGGTCTTTGTGTGGGAGAAGACAGGAGAGAAGAATGCAGGCTGAGGACAGGGTCCGGGTTACTCAATATACACAAGCTTTGTGCATACACATACACAATGCATGTACACATCTATACACATGTACTACACATGTTACACACCCTCTGTTACCCTCTGCCCCCTCCCCTGTCCCTCTGCCCCCTTCCCGGTCCCTCCCTGGTCCCTGTGGTCCCTCCCTGGTCCCTCCCTGGTCCCTCTGCTCCCTCCCTGGTCCCTCCCCTGTCCCTCTGTCCCCTTCCCGGTCCCTCCCTGGTCCCTGTGCTCCAACCTTGTGACTGGACTCCCCGTCCAGGCTGGCGGTGGTGACGAAGCAAGTCCCATCCTCCCGACTGGAGGAGAGGAGGACCAGGTCACATGGGAAGGTCTCATCCTCCTTCACGAGCACCACATCTCCTACCTGCAGAGGGGGAGGGATGGGGGGAGGGAGGGAGGTGGCAGGGGTAGAGAAAGAAGGGAAGGGATGGGAATGGAGGGAGGGAGGGTGGGGTATGGAGAGAAAGATGGGGAAATGAGGGAAGAAGAGGAGGATCGTGAAAAGGAAGTGAGAAATCTTAAATCAGTACACAGTTCAGCGTCAGTAGAAAAGGGTGCTTGCAACTCAGTTGAACCTTTCAAAACACAGATCACCGTGGGATTGAGAAAACAACGCTGACTGCACCGAACAAAGAAGAGGGTTTCTCATATTCATAGGTATGAATACTGAAGCACTCGCACACTATTAATAATTGGCTTTGCTTATATGTCTGTGTGCGTAACTAAAACAAATAGTCTGTTTCTGATCTACAGTTTCGATGCAGGAAAATACAAACCGCTGCCAACAAACACACTAAGGAGTCTCTCTGGCTCTCTTACATCGAAGATCCTAATGTAGATATCCACACACACACACACACACACACACACACACACACACACACACAGGCAGCCACAGGCTCACAGGCTCCTGATATCGCTCTCCAACAGCCCAACAGGTGCATAACACCAATCCTCTCTCATAAATGGATAAGGCTTTGGGATTCAGAGAAAGAGAGGCCATGCCAAAAACATGTCCTTAAGAAGGCTGGATAAACCGTTGGTAAACTTGAAAGGCTGTCTGCAGGGTGTCAGCATGCCTGTCTGGGTGTGCATCAGTCTGTCTGTCCAGAGACGAGGGCCCACCTACCCTGAGGTTGCGGCTCTGCTTGCGAACCACCTTCCCATGTTGCACCACCAGGACGGGACACTGGTTGATGGAGTTGTCCGCCTTGTGCCTGAGCCAGTCCTCATAGCCCTGGATACAGGGGAGTGGGGGGGGGGGCAGGGGGGTGAAGGTTGAGGACGGCATATAGAGATGAAGAGCGTAAAGAAGAAGTAGAGAGAGAGTTAACGACTAGCTCCAGTCCCAAAATCAACGACAGAGAGGGAGGGAGAGGGGAAGAGAGAGAGAGTGTGTGTGTGTGTGTGTGTGTGTGCGTGGGTGAGTCACCTGTTTGATGGCTGTGACGGTGATCACAAAGAATAAAGGCAGTCCACTGGTGATGGGACTGGTGGGCGTGTCGATGATTAACTAGACAGAGAGAGACACATCAATCAGCCATGTCCATACTACACACTGCATGATGTACAACTCATCTGTCGCCTTAAGGTTTTGCAAGCATTACTCATACGTCTTACCTGTACAAGGAATATGATAAGAAAGTAAAAATTAGCAATCCTCCTAAACTGCTCAAACAAGTTTTTCGGTACGAAATTCCAAAACGTGTACTGTAAACGAGAAAGAAAAATCACAAAGGATCAAAATGACAACATTTATCGTCATGGAACAGTTTCCTATTCATTATGCTATTTGTATAGCTGTAGGGTTAGGATCCAGCTGTCCCAAACTCACCTTGGAAGAGACGATGCGGTTGTCAGGGTAACGCTGGGGAATGTAAGCCTCTGCTCCGGGCAGGGGCTCCTTGTGAGCGATGTACACTGTCCTGCTGTCCACCCAGTTCTCCTCCCCGGCACACTACACAAGAACCAAGAGGTCAAAGGTCAAATTGCTGGTTAACAGTGGCTAAATAATTTACTGTTGTGACACGCACTGAAACACTAACTGTGGATTTGGACTGCACACACACCGGCACACACACGCACACACGCACACGCACACACGCACACACACGCACACACGCACACACGCACACACGCACACACACACACACACACACACACACACACAGGTGAGTCAGGGCTCTAACTCCTCTGTTGGCCTTCAACTTGACACCATCCCTTCCGACGGCACGCCCGTTCTGCACACTATGACACACACACACCTACATCATTGTGCCATTACAGCAGACATGATGTCATGGTTAAGCTGGGACGCGTTTTCAAAGCAGAAAGCTTAACAAATCAGCAGTACTGTATAAATGTTAACACAGCATAAAGACATGTTTCAATTGCCCAATTCCGTTGGGATATCAAGTCCATTTTCTCACACACATAAACTAGCAGGTAGTTCCGGCTTCAAAATAGGATGGCAAATCAATGATGAATGAGTTCCATTAAATCTATTACAACACAATAGAACGCATGAGAAGTAACATCATGTTCCAGAACCAGTTTGTGCTCCTTATGATGAGATCTAAGAGTTCTATTCTCTTTTGTTTTCTGAGCATAATACCAGGAATATAACTCAGTAAGAGTGTACAGGGCAGAACTCAGTTCAGCTTCTGGACTAGTTGTGCCACATTCATGAGCTGTTACCACACATTCCCACTACAATGGGTTAACCACTGCAATCTTTCGCTCAGGTATTAGAGATAAATGTTGAGGTGTTTATTCAGCAACAGCTTCCAGTTTGGAAGGTAGGAAAGTTCGAAAGGCATAAAAGTGCTGAATCGAATATAATGTTTTGGGAACTTTATGATTTGTAGAAGTTATTTATTTATGGGCCTGTGAATTTGACACTGCCTGAATATTCCCCCCCCCCCCCCCCCCCCTCGGAGGACAAATAAAGGTTTATCTAATCTAATCTAATGCGTTACCGTTTTATTTTGAGCACTTTATACGCCTGCATACTACACACTAGACAGCTGTCCCCGCTTGCTTTCCTTGCACCTGCTAACTACAGACTTCCAGGTAATGGTGAATGACTGACTTCCCTCTTAACTGAATGAGAGCTCTTGTTACCCTACCTGCACAAGCTTGCTATTGTCGATAGAAGACAGAACCAGGGACTGAATAAAGAGAGCTCTTACACACACACACACAAAGACACACACACAACAGATGATAGGGGACAGAAGGCTGTATATTTTGGAGGTAACAAACATTTCCTCCTGCCTCGCTCAGTATTGTAGTGGCTTAAGGATGAGATGAGCTGTGCGTGTGTGTGTGTGTCCTGAGCCTTGGTAAGCAGACCTGATCCTCTCTGCTACTGTGTGAGGACAGGGCTTTAAGGCAGCCTTTCTCATACTCCTGTAGGTCTCTCTCTCCCTTATACACTGTCTCTTTATGTTTGGATGTCTTTCTCTGTTACGGCACAACAGTACTGATGTGGCGATACTTCACACTGTCATTGTTGTCGTCCATCCTGAGTACAGATAAAGTCATGGGATGTATGTACATGCTCAAGACTAAGTTGAACGGCAAAGTACATTCTGACTACACTTATGAAATGTTCAACTTCCCCGATGTGAAATACAGTAGAAGTGATGATGGTCAGGCCCGTCGTGTGTATGTACTCTCTGTCTCTCTCTCTTTCTCTCTCTCACACACACACACACACACACACACACACACACACACACACACACACTGGTGTAATGAGAGGTGACAGTAAGCCCTGGCTGGTGAATGGGATTGGGTTTCAGACACACCATGGCCCAGTTACCAGAGTGGCTCTTTTAGGGTTCAGTTAGTGCGTGTGCTCCTCTTCCTCCTCCTCTTCCTCCTCCTCCTCCTCCACCCATCCCTGCATCCTCCAACCTCCACCTCTCCTCAGGTTACCCTGGCCCATCCACTCTCCCAGACACACAGGGCTATTTTTACCTACTGTCAGTTAGGATGGGGGGGTGAGGAGCTGGGGGTATTACCTGGTGTGGCTACGGAGCCTCAATTGAGCCTCTATTGAGCCTGTATTGTGTCTCTACTGAGCCTGTATACCGCCTATTGTCTGTTATTGAACTTGGGTGCACAAGGGAAGGCATGAGGGTTTGAACTTTGACCTCATCAGACCCTAGGAAGCCCGCTCTCTGTGCTTGCCAGCACGCCACCACCCTAGACACGTTTGGACAGTATCACAGAATATCAACACGTTCAGGAGTATCTCACCGTCTCCCAGTCTGTCTGCTGCGAGTCTCTCTGGAGAGGAGGCCTGGTATTTTGATGCGCAGTACAGCGCAGTCTATGGAGGAGGCTGAGATAGCAGGTAGAGTCCATGTCCTGATGATGACGGATGACAGCAGGTGACAGGAGTCAAGGCAGAGAGGCAGAGAGCAGTCTGAGGTCCGATCAACAGATGACGAAGAACAGCTGGGAGTTTTCCCACTCAGCTCTCGCACGTAGCCCGCCGACACGCTCACACCTCCTGCCTTCCGCTCGCACCAAGCCTCTCTCTCTCTCTCTGTGTGTACGTCACTCATGCATTTGCCCTCCTGTTTGTGTTTTTCTCGCTTGCCAGCACTCATTGGATCTTTTTCCTCTCGTCGACAGAGAACTTCTAGATCGAGGCAGAGCGCTCCGGACAAGCGGAATCTGAGGGAGATTAAGAACGGCCACGTTCAAGAAAACAGGATTTCAATTCCTCCAGTCAGAAAGCAGATCAGTCAAGTCTGAACATGTAGTCACCAGGCAGATGTGATCTGGTTTACTAGCTAAGATATTCCTTCTTCCCCTGATAGAAAACACCAACCTTAGCAGGTTTGAATCAGTCAAAGCACTGCGATCGAATGTCACATACATCGATTGGGGGGGTTCTCTTAGTTTACTTCTAGGAACAAGTGTGTGTGTGTGTGTGTGTGTGTGTGAAAGGGCCAGTAGTAAACAGTTGGAACACTATCCTTGCGCAGAATGCAGACATTTATGCTGATAGAACACAGAGGGAAGGTGGGGGCAAGAGATGGAGAGAAGCGATAGAGAGAGAAGAAAAAAAAACAGAGAGAAAAGCTGAGATCCTGCTGAGATCCTGCCAACATGCTCACCCACACACACTTGGTATGTCTCAACCTTTCTGCTGTCTTTCCTCTCTCCTTCACTGTCTCTCTCTCTCTCCTCCCACTCATCCTTCTCTCCACCTGCCTCCAAGTCCACTCCAGGAAATGCACTGGTACTACTTGGCAGTTTAGTCTGTGTGTGTGTGTGTGTGTGTGTGTGTGTGTGTGTGTGTGTGTGTGTGTGTGTGTGTGTGTGTGTGGGAGACAGAGAGGGGGGGGGGGTGGTTGAGCACATGCTCTGCAGTCCCCTTCTTCAGGGTCTCTGAGCCTAAACAGGGTTAAACAGATCCTGAATGAATTTCCCCAGGTAATGTATGTTTAACCTCGTTCGTGTCTCTGCGCTCACTCTGTCTGTCTTTCACTCATTCTTTCATGCTCCATCTCTCTCTCTCCATCACCCGTGTTCGCTCTCTCTCGCTCTCCCTCTCTCTTCAACTCTCACTCCCTCTTCTCTCATGCTCTCTCTCTCTCATACACCTCTTTTATCTTCCCGCCCAGGGCAGAGCGATAAGCTGACAGAAATGTTATTGATTGTGTTAGAGCCCCTTTCGAATTTCACCTGTTAAGTGATGGATTTATAAGGGCCCTGTCTGCATTTAATTAAATCAGACTGTGTGTATTAGTCTACAAGCTGCCATTTGGATGCAACATGAGTATTATGAGACCTGCTCTATTCTTGAGGGTTTAATCTCAGTTGGTGCTGTGTCAGGTTTCGGAAAGAGGGCATATTTATAGGTAAAAAGGAAAACATCGGCAAGAGAGGGTGGGGGGGGGGGGGGGGGTTGGGGGATCGATAAAAACCTCTGGCTATTGGACCAACGCTGCCTTCTTCCTGTCTGCTACGCTCACTTAGGGAGCTCATCGACTTCCCTGGCCTCTCATTGGTCCCTTCCTTTGAAGGATCGCACGCTGCTTCCCTTTTTGAAAAGCTCCGCTTTGCCCGGCTTGCGAGGGTAGTCATTCCAGGATATATTTAGCATGAGACCTTTTCCCATAATGCTTTGTTGTGAAGTGTGCATTTTTCTCTAGATGGCCTTTTTTTGGTCTTCCAGGAAACAGACGCTGACTAACTCTAAAAGAATGTATGCGTACACATACTATGAGTGTGTGTGTGTGTGTGTGTGCATGAGGAAGGCAGGTTCAGCAACTCTGTAAGAGTGGCTCACTGGCCCATAAACAGGAAGTCCTACAGTTGACCACCCATCCCCCCACTTTCTCCCCACCTAGGGAGAGAGAGCTTGACGAAAAGCGAGCGGGAGGGAGAGGAGAGGTTGAGTGTGTTAATATTTGATGTGTTCAGCAAAGATGCAGGCTTCTTATTGACGGCCACAGGGGAGTTGGGGGGGGGGGGCGTTAAATATCAACCCTGCCTCTCCAGGACGTGCCACCACCAACAAAGAGAAAGAGTGTAGCGAGAGAGTAAAGGACAGAGACAGAGTGATGAGTGATGGAATAGATCTAACTGACTTTGATGACACCCTGACTGCTGAGCGACACACCTCCCCGCTCACTACACGACCATACTCTCACCTCCGCCTCATAGCTTTTGTCCCATGTGAGCCACCGAGCCTGTCACTACGGTAACAAACCCGTTCTCCTTCGACATTTTCAACGAGCGCCGGGCCTTGTCAAAGGGTGGCAGAGACCGCAACCACGGAAACAATGGGTCAAGCGTCTGACGAAGAGGAGGGACACCGGGGGTGATAACGTCATGGCCGTGCTGAGGGGGGCAGATAAGGGGAATCTCCCCCCCCCCCCAGCTTTAAATACACACACTCACAAAGAAGAAGACAATCTCTCCCCCCAGGTGACAAATGGAACACACTGCCGCTACACACAAGGCAAAGAGACTTTGTTTGAATATGTGACTGGCGTGTGTGGATGGATTGCCATGCCATGGGTGTGAGCGTGTGTATGTGCCCGCGCATGCATACGTGTGTTTGTGTGTGTGGGGGGGGGGGGTGGCTGTCTAGGCTGGTCGCCCTAATGCGGTAGAGCTTTGGAAAGGAATGCATTGCCAAGGGAGAATCAGAGAAGTCAAGGAGTTAGGGATTTACACTGTGGGCTAACTAAACAGGTCTAGAAGTCTCTCTTTCTGGAAGTCTCTGCTTCTAGAAGTCTCTCCTTCTGGAAGTCTCTGATTCTAGAAGTCTCTGCTTCTCTGGTTTGTCTGGGCACCCATCAGTCTGTCTAGCGAAAGCACCAAACACGTTTGTGTGAGAGCACAAAAGACAGGAACGTCTTGGTTTAAGGACAAGGACAGCCACACAGACCGGAAGAGCTCCACGCAAACATTTAGCGAGTGAAACAAACGACAACCGTCTGTCCATCCATCTGTTCCCCCAGGCCCGAGTCCGTGCAGGTGAGCCACACGGCGGGCCCACATGGCGCTGGGGTGGGGGAGGGGGTTGCTCTTCCAGAAGCCTCCTCATGTCGAAGCCCGACTCCCAGATTACACCCCAGCTGTGCCATCCATCTGCCAGCGTCTTGTCCTGCCTGGCCCCCCGGCCTGCCTGAAGGTGAACAGGCCTTGCAAACAAGCTACGATTGATCCCCCCACCCCCCGCCGCCCCCCACCGCCCCCCGCCGCCCCCCACCGCCCCCCGCCGCCCCCCAACAAACACACAAGCACAGACGCGCTCAACAACCTGCAGTCAGGCTTCCCTAACCAAGCAGTCTTGCTAATGCGTGAACGTACCGCATTCTCAGGCGTGCAGCCCGCATTAGGAGGCATGCGCACGGTCACTGCATGGGCAAGCACGTGCATGCATGCATGCCAGCGAACACGCAGACACTGTTCACGACCCATACGAGCATCTTAACCACCAGACAGGGCTGTATTCTGCAGCATTATAGTGCTTTAGTACTTAATCTTTAATACACTGTAGCTCCTCGCTAAGTCTGAAAACGGCCATGAGTGCAATGCCTGAACAGCTGTGTGTGTGTGTGTGTGTGTGTGTGTACGCACGTTTGTGTGTTTTCACCCGCCCAGATGTGCAGCAGAACCCTGGTATGAACACAAACATAAGGACATGGTGGGGGTTGGGGGGGGGGGAGGGGGGGTCCGGTCTGGGTGACCCAGAGCCCCGAGGGCTTTAGAGATGTCCCATGCCAGTCACGTTTGGAAAATGTAACCGCCCGTGCTGCTAAATCTCCCTCTCTCTCACACACACGCACGCACACACACACACACACACACACACACACACACACACAAACAATACACTGTCTGTCTGGCATAAGCCTTATGTAGAATAATCTCAGTCTATACTATGCCAGGGGCAGAGAGGACCAGAGGCAGAGAGGACCAGAGGCAGAGAGGACCAGAGGCAGAGAGGACCAGAGGCAGAGAGGACCAGAGGCAGAGAGGACCAGAGGCAGAGAGGGACTGCAGCAGTACAGCACTGTGCTTCTGTACTAATTGAAAGATGGAGCGTGGGGTTGGTAATTATCCATCTGCTGCAGTAATATCATTTCCTTTGGTTTCCGCCATGACCTCTCTGCTGCACGCCACAGTGGCCAACTGCTAGGGCGTGTGTGTGTGTTTGTGTGTGTGTTTGCGCACACCTGCTAGAGTGTCTGTTATGTAGACAGAGAGTTTCAGCCTGTGGAGTTTCTCCAGCTAGTCTGGATACACAGTCAAACCAAGCCCAACACTGGAATGCACAGCTCAGCATGGAAAAGCCCCAAACACCTACTGAACATTCTCTATCAAAACAGCAACACACATCTCCTTTAAGCCACTCGACTGAAGTCGGCATGCGATACGACATGTCTTCCCGATTTATGATCGTTTTTTTCTGCGTGCTTCCGGCGTGCCTGCAGGGTCAGACCTGGCCTGCTGTCATTCTGAGGCGGTGAGAGAGGAAGAGCTGATCGGTACTCCCTGTTCTGGAAACGGCAGCCGGGAACGAACGATCCGCTCGAACCTGCTTCCATTTTCCGTAAAAGGGGGTCAGTAGAGCACTGTTTCAGCTAAGCCTGCCTGGGAGTTAGAAGAAGAGAAGGAAGGGGGGGGGGGTGGAGGAGGATGGAGGTGTCGTTCTTTTTACATGCTGATACAACAATCGTCGGCTCCCGCATTCATCCATTACACTGCAGCCCCGCTGGCAAACATGATCTATTGCTGTAATTACATCATCATTACACAAGGTCACGAGACGTGTCTGTTTGGTTATCAGCAGAAACAGATGTCTGGAGTGTAGCCCTGCCACGCACAGCACACGCACAGCATCAACCCCCCAACTCTGCTGTCCCTTTAGAGGCCTGATCTGAAGCACGATCACCTTAAAGACCTGCCAGGCAGCCATACCCGTCATTAGTCCATGACGTACAACAACCTCCTCCTTTACGCTTTTGCATTTTGAGACTGTTTTCATTCAGTTGGAGTCTTGCCTAACACAGAGCTTGACTGCTATTGGCTGGATAGATACATGGAACTACTGTCCTGCCACCACCACTGTCATTGTCAACCAGAGTAATAGTATAAAATAAAAAAATAATGAGTATTTTTGACTGGTTCTGCACTTTGGTGATTGATTGTACCTGGTGAAATAAATAAAATGTGTCTGCACTTTGCCTTCCTGACAAGTTAGCCAGACCAGAGCAATCGTCACATGGACGCATGAGACAGCACCCGGAGTAGTGATGTCTGTGTGCTGAATCATTCTCCCCGGTCTTATTAATAGAGCCCAGTAGAAGCACAGTAGAGTAGGGCACGAAGTAGGTTCTGGCCCCCTCCAGGGACATCCACCGTTCACCGTCTCATAAATCACCCAGCCACCCCCTCTTTCCTGCCTTTGTTCTCTCTAGGAAGCCACATGACGTCACAAGGCTGGGAAAGAGGCGCAGGAGTGGATAGAGAGGGAGAACGTGAGCAGGGAATGTGGTGCACCTTGGCTCTGCATAAGAGGCTGCAGGTCGTACGATGCGGACATTAGAGTTCCAGCAGAGCCCCCACCATGTCTGCACCTAGAGTGCCGTCCCATCTGTAGTGAGCGCTGTGATTAAGCCTGGTCAGTATTTGGATTGATGAGAGGCGTGAACTTTGTTTCCAGACAACCAGCTGAGGGCCTGAAACAGCACAAACCCATGGAAAAACAAGCAGGAACGCGTGTTGGAGTTTGGGACAAACACAAGTGCGTGGCAAACTCATTTCCACACACACACACACACACACACTTACACACACACACTGCCACATAACATCTCAGTCTGAGGATGAATGTTGTTGCAGCAGGTTAGGTGTTCTAGAGCAGTGAGCCAAACTCCAACTGACCCCTGAGTAAAGAAGTGTTGTTAGTGTGAAGTACGTGTGTGGTGTGTGTGAACCAGACTCATTAACCAAGGTCCATTCATTGGGCCTTATTACATGTGTGCTGATCGCGAAATAGCCCTGCGTCATTGCTGTCTTTAGGGATGCAGACAAGAAAACACTGTAGAACTCTCTAGAAACCGACAGAGAGGATGATGTGAAACAGCAGCTATAACAACTTTCTAAAGTAGTTAGAACTCACTGTAATATATGGTCAGAAACGATGGCTCTACCTTTCTCCAAGTCTTCCCCTTTCTGCTTTGATTCCTCTTTTTTTCTGCATCTTTTCATTTCTGTCTGTACTCCCTGTCCTGTCTTCCAAACAATCCTCGCCTGTCATTGATTCAGGGAGGGTAAATTACAGTTAAACACCACGGTGATGGCCCCACTGACGTGATTGCTCCAACACAAAGTGTGTGTGTGTGTGTGTGAGCGTGTGTGTGAGCGTGTGTACATGCCTGAGTGCTCTCAAAGGTTTAGCGTGATGTGTGTGTGTGTGTGTGTGTGTGTGTGTGTGTGTGTGTGTGTGTGTGTGTGTGTGAGCAGGAAAGGTCCTCTGGCGGCTTGTCTCCTAGTCACATGCCCAATCTGTGACTTCCTTGAACAAGCTCCTGTTGTCCACATCCACACACTCACACACGCTCACACACACACATGCAGGGTAGCCTGTGGAATGCAATGGACCCGGCTGCAGTAACTTCAGCAACCCCCCCCCCCCCCCCAAACCCACCACCCCTCAGTCATGTGATGTGGAACCACTGAAATCAGCTGACCCTTCTCACTGGGTCAGAGAACTCCAGACCCCACCGCCTGCCACTGTTCCTTGGAATTCGGGGCATTTTGGAAGTTTCTGGCTCTCAAAGACATGTGACATGGTTGGGGGTTAGATGGATAACGGGAGGGAGAGCAAATGACAAAGACTTCAATGCATCTCCTCGCTGTCAAGACAATTAGACACAGTGCTCTAGCAGCAGATAACTCCTTCTCTATCGACCTCCAGCATCCCTGTGTTCCCCAAACAGACGGAGAGCTACAGAAGACCCCCCACCCCATAAAATATTCAGCAGCTTTTACCAAAAATACACCTGTCAGCCAAGTTGATAAGAGCTGACTGGACGTGGTTTGTACCCTACTTCCTTCTATTCTGTTAAGGTTGTTGGTTCCATATCCTGTGAGCGTGGGACTTGTGGTAAAAACAGGGATGTTGGTTGGAGCGCTTCGAATCGAAGTTCGAACCGGAGCACAGAGCCTTGGAGGCGTAGCGACACGAGGCCCCCCCAAGCCTCTCCTGCCTCTAAACGTCTACATCGATCTGCGGCCAGCGCACAAACACTCACCGCATCTCTGCTACCGAGAGGGGCACTTTAGCAGCCAGAGATCCCAAAATAAAGCAGCCTTTATCAGCCTCTATCTCTGTGGGGAAAGAGATGAAAGAGGAAGACTTGGAGAAATAGAGACGATAAACATATATTTGTTGTGGGAAGGTCATTTGGGGTGAAGGAGAAGTCTGGGGAAGGAACGGTCAAAGGTGAGTCCGGACTGAGAAGAATCGCTGTTAAAGCATTTTCAGGGTTCCACTTATCCATCCTCCAGCATCCGATCTCAAAGCACCGAGATGCAATATTGTTCTATTAACCTCTTTTGATTTCATCTGTGCTCCATCACCTCACATTACAGTGCCACCTCTCAGCCTCTCTCCACCTATTACTCTCAGTCTCACTCTGTGTCTGTTTCTCTTCCTACCTCATCTCTCTCTCTCTCTCATCCTCTTCCCATTATCAGGCCAGTAACTCACTCTCGGTGTCCTTAATATGGATCAGGCAGAAATGCAGTGTAATGCCTTTCCCTCCTGCAGTCGTTTGTTCCGGGAGAGTGTTGAATGGTGACACCTCCCTGGCACGGCCCACTGTGACACCATGTTCTGCCATCATCTGACCTCCTGCCAAGACCTACTCCCCCTGAGGGTATGAGCTTGCCACATCAGCACTCAAGGCTGCCTACTGCTAGACCAGGGCCAGCCTGCCCGATCAGGACACTAAGTCCGCTCACTCAGACCTAAAACCGTACCCAACCAACTAAGGAAGCACCTGTTATTCAAACCTATAGAATCCAGAAGTGTCCAGGGAACAGAGATACGCGTAACACCGAGCAGATGTTTAAAAGGACATGGGTACCTGTGGGAACATGTCTTCTCTGTTTTCAGGAAGAACTTGTGAGTGTCCATCACATTTGGTTGCCTGCTCGATCCCCTGGTCAGATCCTCTGGTCTGCTCGTCTGGTCTGGTCTTCTGGTCGGGTCTTCAAGTCCTCTGGTCTGATCTGGTCTTCTGGTCTGGTCTGCTGGTCTGGTCTTCTGGTCTGGTCATCTGGTCTTCTGGTCTTCTGGTCTGGTCTGGTCTTCTGGTCTGGTCATCTGGTCTTCTGGTCTGGTCTTCTGGTCTGGTCATCTGGTCTTCTGGTCTGCTGGTCTTCTGGTCTGGTCGTCTGGTCATCTGGTCTTCTGGTCTTCTGGTCTGGTCTGGTCTTCTGGTCTGGTCATCTGGTCTTCTGGTCTGGTCTTCTGGTCTGGTCATCTGGTCTTCTGGTCTGCTGGTCTTCTGGTCTGGTCTTCTGGTCTTCTGGTCTGCTGGTCTTCTGGTCTGGTCTTCTGGTCTAGTCTTCTGTTCCAGTACTTCTGTCTTCTGAGGAGAGGTGTCCTGCTGCGAGCACAGGCCCTCAATGTTTCCTCAAACTAGAATACTGGACTCTCTGAGGATGATACGACCTGACCAATCAGGTGCTCCTCCTTCTGATTCCGTTTTATGTTTAGCCAATTAGAAGCGTGGTTCCTTCTCGTTCCGCTGGTTAGCGGTCAGCAGTCAGCTGTCTGATCCCACAGATGAAGAGATGCATTCCGAGAATCCTGATTTGGACCCTGATGTTCCCCCCGCTGCCTCAGTCACATGACGATCAAATGATCTCTCTGGAGGGAAATCCTGCAGTCTTGAAATTTAGTTTCATCCACATTCTGACCAGAAATGTAATTTCGGCCTTCATCACTCTCGCTCATTATTTTAAAAGACACCTTTCCTTTCTCTCTACCTTTGATTAAGAAGACGGATTATCCCTTATTTGAATAAATATTTTTACACAGATGAATTACACAGCATCCAATCCATCCAGAATGTTTTCTTTCTAATGCTTAGTCATTGTAAGGCTCCCAGACTGACCCAGGACCTGGTATTAGATCAGCGTGTGACTCCTAATCACCCATCTTTGTGTTCCATTAAACCCTAGCTGCAGACTGCTGAGGCAGTTCGTACACTCATTTCCCGCTCCAGCGACGAAGAGGAAAGGGGTTGGGACACGAGGGGGTTGCTTTTGGACGCATGAATCCTGCTGTCCTTGCCTGTCATGTCGGGGACGGGACGGTGCGCGTTCTCTCTCTCTCCCTCCCTCTCTCTCTCTCTATCTAGCTCTTTTTTTTCTTACCTAGATAAAATACCTCCGCACCTGTTCGCTCTGCGTTTCCTTCCTGTCAGAGTGGAGATAGAGGAGGCAGACGAAGACCTTTGAGGTTCACCTGTTGCTTTTCAAGCCTTATTTCTCTCCATCTCTGTCTTATTTTCACTCTCGGTTATTTACATTTATCCACCTATAGCTCCAAGCTTATTCCTCTGTTGTTTTCTCACAGCTTGTTGGCAAGTAGCTTTCTTTCCATCCACAACTGGAAGGATACTTAAAATATTCTGACTTGTGCATTCACTTGACTTATTAATGGTTTACTCTCTCTTTCTCTCAAAATGACAGGTTCTCTCTCCGGCTCTGATGGGAATATTACTATTGAGCTTGGCAGCTCCTCACAAGGAAACCTTAAGAATCTCTCTCATTATCGTCAACGCTTGACTACGCAGTCCCATCAAACCTCATCAAACTGACACATGGTCAGGGTGATTACATCACCAGTGTGACGTGAGAAACCTTCCCAGCTCTCCTCTGACCTCTGAAGATAGAGTGGTTCATAAACCCCCTTCATGGGCCAGATCAATGAAACTGTAAAGGGCCCAGAACCCAGTCGACATAATGTTTGTAAGAAATGGGTTTTAACGTTCCATCGAGGCCTTCAGATCCATCCCGTTTCACTAAGGAGCAGGAAGTTTGTGGTTTCACTCCGCAGCTCTGATGGCTCTGCGTAGCTAGCCTAGCCTCAGCAGGATTGCACAGAGGGAGCGTTTCTGGATTTCCCTTCGGGCGCTAGGAAGTCAGCGAGTCCCAATCAATTGCAGCACACGGTCGGATGCCATTGATCTCCAACGATGTTTTTGCGGTCTGTGAGAACAGAAAACAGGCACAGGAACTCTGGTGTAGGCAGGGGAGGCTAAATGTAAACTTTATGCAGTGCTTTGAAACACCATTAAAGCAGCCTATAGCGCCAGCCAATAATCAATAACTCTCTGAGCAGTACGCCGTAAAACGCTCCGATGCCTTGATGGCTGGGAATTTGGAGGGAAGAATATAGAGGGATGAGGTACTGGAAAGAATGTGAAGGAAAGAACTGGAAGGAAGGTAGATAGGAGAAAAGAGGTGACAGGACAAAGTAGACTAAGTAAAGATGAATCTTTGTCCCTGGCGTAACTGCAGCAGCAAGACTGGTAGACCATGGAGGATCGACAGAGGGCGGTCAGACAATGCAGGAGGTCAGCTACTTTCTGGAGCGTTCGGACTGTTCTTTTCCAAGGTTCCGTAACCAAAGTGGAACATTACCAAAGTACAAAAGCCTTCTCACTCGTTCCCCTCACTCCCTGATGTGGCCTTTTCATGCACCGTTAAATCAATGAAATCCATCACATGAGGCCTCTCTCTACAGACGCAGAGCAGCACTCACCGCTGTCGCTCGCCCAGCGGTCAGAGCATGCAGACTGCTACACAGCAACAGAAGATGGTCAAGGCTTTGGCAAACTTGATTTGGGATTCGAACCAGTTGTAGTGTTGGCACTGGACGATAATTCATACTATTGGGTCATTAGCAGCTATGTACATGTATGTGTTCTTGCAAAGCAAACACTGATCATCTGTTTTCCCTCTCTATGTTGATGGACGTCAGTGATGGTATCTGTGTCTATTAGCTAAAATACCGTCACTCCTCTCTTGTAGGATGTGATGGTTGTTTTTGGTCAGTTTTGTTCGATACCTTAAATGAGTCAAAAGGCACTACGGTGAAAAGAAAATAACATAATGGATTAAGGAGGAGCCAGCAGAATGTCGTTTAACAAGTTCAACCCGTAGGGATCCACAGTAGTCTTGTTAAGTAATTAGCACATGGCTGAGAGACCCTGAGAGACAAAGAGAGAGAGAGAGAGACAGTCAGAGGGAGATAGAGAGATAGAGAGGGAGAGAATGGGAGAGAGGACTGAGGGTACTAAAGTGCAGTGAGGTGCTAATTACGGTACAGTGTTCAAACAGTCATTACAGGGCTATAGATACAGGAGGTTGACTTCAAACCCTGAGGGATTCTTTCAATAGTTGAATCAACCAGATCTCGTATATTCGAAGGGTTATCAAAGGATTTCATCAAGAAAATAATTTCCTTTTGTCTCGTATTTCCATCTGTAAAAGAATACAATATTCTTCCTTCTTTCATTTCTAACGATAAGAGTGGCCCTTCAAAAAACAAAGCTAAAAGTTATGGAGTCACAATATCGAAGTGTGTCAATATGGGATTCTACACATGAACGTGACCTGGCTGCCTTGTGCTGCTCGCGACAAGAGAAGAAGAATCCAGAGGACAGACTTTATCTGTTTGGCTTCAATCCAGCTGACCCTGTACTGACCACTGATCTGGCCACAATCACCCACCTCAAGCTAGCTCCAGTTAGACACAGTGTGAGTGTGAGATAGATACACTGTATAAAGCACTGCAGAACGCCAGCCTGACATTCATGTTGCACTACAGTATTAAATAAATAGTTTGGGACCGATTCAAACTGCCGGTGGGCCATGCGGTACATCAGTTGATTTGGAGAGGCGGACGGTACCGTAGGTCAACAGTATTTCACCTACACATTTATTTCATCAAATATTCAAAAGGTATAGCAATCAATGCCCACATTATGGTTGTTTTGCTTTTAGGACTATTCCATTTAGACTGACCACTACTTTTTATTGAGTCCTCTGGTCGGCCTTCCTGTTTGGTCAACGTTAATACACGAGGCTGTAGTCAAGGCTTGACTACACATTAGAAACAAATTGAGCAGTAGGAGTATACAATCCATGCATTCACTTGACGCCTACTCAATAACACAAGCTTATCAGTACAGTATAATTATGTTTCTGCATAGTCAGTCTGACCACTTAATACAGTAGTCTTACTGTAAACATTATTCCACCCCCACCCCAACCAGTAAATGAGATTACCTTGCCTTAACATGGGGCTCAAAAGGCCTTCTAATCCCTCTGAGACAGGAAGTCAGAGGGAGGAGCCGGTGACACCTTTCCTATTCAGGAATCCAAATGAGTCAGCAGCAGATTTGTAATTGGGTATGCAACCATTACCTCAGAAGCATGGTGTCACTAGCAAGCAACAATGTGCCTGGGCTAGTAGCCAATAAGCAAAGGGAGAATTCCGACCAATGATCTACAGCTGGAAGACCAAAGTTATGACTAGATGAACCTCAGGTTCTGCAAACAACCAGTGAAGAGTTTATTGCCATGCTCGATGAGTCTATCACATTCGAATGTGTGTGTTCACGTTGGCGATGACATGATCTCGTAGGACCATGTGATTTCCCCCGAGGCTTGTTCTGAGACGTTAGAGTTCCTAGAAGGGCTGGCAGAGGAGTCTGGGGACCCGTTCCAAAGGGAATCATTTGTCAATACGCCATCACTGTGAATGGAACAGAAAGAAATACAGCAACCCCCCCCCCCCCCTTCTCCTCCCTAGCCACCTCTCTTGCTCCTGGTAATCCCATGTCACTGTGAATTCCCCAAGGAGAGCTTTTTGCTTTTGAAAAAAAAAACCTGACAGGCTCAGAGATCAGAGAGCTGTGGAGTCTCGTGCTTTTGGTGACATGGCCATTTGAAATGTCATTTCAAGCCAGGGAACAGGGAGAACTTACGCAACCGTTTGTGTTGAGGTTATCTCAGCTAGTTTGAGGTGGAGCTGTAAATCGAGACACAAGACACTCATTAGGGAACGGTGTTCATCTTCATCTGTTAAGGACAACGTAGTAGCACACACACCCTATCACGTCTCTCCTCAAAGAAGTGTTCCAGGATGTTTGTTTATGGTTGACCGTGAAACGTACAGAATGTATTTGATGGTTTGCTGTTGTCTGATGCCTCAGGAGGATGATCAACTACGTTCAAAACTTTGAAGGTTGTGGAAAAATGCTGCTACTAGCTCAAAAATCGGACCTACTCTCTCCGTGATGTCTTCTGCCCACCCCCATCTACTCCGTCCCCCCTCCCTGTCCGCTCTTTTCAAGCCAGCCGCAGTTACTCTTCGTAGCACATCATCCTCTCCACTGTGCCTCTATGTGACAAACCAACTCAGCGCGTACTCTAGCTACTGGTTCCATGCTCTCTAATCAGCACACACAGACTCTTTAATGGCCATTGGTCAAAGCAAATATCATTCCACGTCTTTTTGGTTTGGCTGCATGCATGGTAGAAGATTACGTAAATCCATGGAACCCAACTTTTAGTCATCGTTCTTGCTGGAGATATCGCACCAATCCGACATAGGCCTACATTGTTATACCATGAAAGACAAGCATTACAAATATTTATGAAAGTCGTATGGATTAAACCAAATGTCGTTGTTCATTTCAAGCGATGGCGTTTTTGGGTTATGATGGGATGGATAGATGATGATGCTGGAGACCTAAAGGTAGTGACGGTCATTATGTAAGCGCCATTGTGAATTTGGCCGCCACCATTCATCATGACAACAAGCCTGGCTGCAAATGAATCAGAGTTCCCTGTCTGTCTGTTTGTCACGGTGTTTGTTCCTCAAACACAGGTCTCAACACTATCAACAGGTCGTGACCTTCAACGGCAGGTGGGCTCAGAGGTCAATTCAATTAGAGCGCAGCTTCCAATATTGTGATTTTTTAAATGTTTTTTTTTTATGTTTTTCTCTTTATGGCTATAACACAGGGATGTTTTAGTGAGCTACAGTATAATATATATATTTGAATATAGTCCTGATAGGATGGAACTTTTCACCTGGTGATAGCAATATAGCACCAATATTTTTGGTTGCACATACAGTATGTGCCAATTGCCTTTGCTGCATGCATGCCCATGTCAGAAGTTTGGGATTACTGTTCAAAATACATAATTAGTGATCACTTAAATCCAGCACACACACCATGGGATTTACATGCGCTGGCTAATTATCCATACCACTTTCTCTTATCCTATCCAGCCTACTTGTTGTGTCAGATATAGTATAAGAATAAAACACATACGACTCACATTATAAAATAAAATGCATACCTGTAGTCCATAGGGGCCAATATGAATTCATGTTGTGGCTCAAAGCGGTCAGTAGCATTCGAGCAGGTGCCTCTTTTGTGGACTTAATACGAGGGTCATTCAATAAATACATTCAATCTAATACAGATAGAAGCTTACTTTTTTTAAGAAAATTGTCAATTTTAAAGAAATTACATCCATGTGAAAGAGAAGTATATATAAAAAGTAAGCTTCTATATATATTAGAAGTCCTTTTACCCAAAAGTAATCACCTTATTTATTGTTCACGGTACCCTATTTCCTATAGAGGCTTTAGTTTCTCAGCTTTCAACGCAGTTAAACCGTAGACTACTCTGGACTGGTCTTTATGCTTCATTCAAATCATTTGCAAGGTTTTTATCCACTTTCTATTACTTCCTGATAGTTTGCATGAAAGTAGTTATACTTACGAATCTGGTGATGAGGTTCCGAATTGTGCTAAAATCCATGTTCCTCACCGGTTCCACCTGGTTCAAGGGCTTTCTTGATCCGTCGTTTCACGCTAGCTCAATTCTCTATCTTCTCCGCGCTCCATGACTTCAGGACGGGTCTCCTTTCCTACGGGAGAAGCAGCCTAATGCTTATGGACAACATCATTTGCCTTTTTATTTAAATATTGTCATTAGTTCAAACGAGCAGTCCAGTCGTCCCTTCTTGACTAAGAAATGTGCAATTCGCCAGAAAGGAACGCGGTCGCCCTACTTCTCTAAAGTCATTGACACAACTAACCAGTCCCTCTTTCCTCTCCTCTCCTCCCTTCTCTCTCTCTCACCTTCCTCGCGCTTGTAATCTTCTTTTCTTTCAGTGCGTCACGGGAGCCGTGAGCGCTTGCGCACTCTAGTGTCCCATAGAATTTGAGAAATACATCCACACATTAACATTTGTTTTGAACAAGAAAAGTATTTAAAAAAAAACCTGACGGTATACAATGACCGTCTGAAGTATACTTTTATTTATTTTCTATTTGTTTGTTTTGTTCTTGTTTTGTATGTCCTCTTTATTGTATAAAAAACTCTAGTGTCACATAAATGCCTAAGGGGGGATTTTGCAGCACAGCTGACTTTTGTCGCTTATTGCATAGATTCCTTTGGGTTATTTGTCTTCATCAATTCTCAAAAGTGTTTAATAGACGCAGTTGTGTTTGTACATGTGTATGTGGAGACACATGTAAATAAATACTTAATGTAATAAGTATATATCAGTACAAGGACTTGGCAGCCTATTTTAGAGGATCTTTGTGGCTGAAAGTTGGAGGACATTTTTTTAAAGCCTTTTCACGCATTAAATATCCCCTCTGAAACGTGTGTACCCCATAAAACGGGGTACGGGAGCTGTCCTCCCTGTAGTGCTGAAACTCACGCACTTAGCTCTACGTTTTAAGTTTCAACAATGCAGAACACATCTACCGATTAAAAACTACACATTTACATCGATATTGTAGATCTTAAACAACATCAGGCACAATTTTATCATACGCCGAATCTTTTTTTATTATATAGCATGCACACATGGGGATAGGAACAATTAGAGTAACTAATTGGAAACTAGCCTTTTGGCTATAATTGGGTGCATTTACATTTATTATTATTATTATTATTATTTATTTTATCTGTAAAATGTAAATTCATGTATACTGTCCCTTTATAACAAATAAAAAGTAAAAATAAATTAAAAACTAGGAACCTTTCATTATAATTGTTTGTTTCGGAGGGCAATATTTTTATTCCGCTGTCCCATGTCACGGTTTTGCTCGCTAGCAACGCAAAGCGGTGCGCTGCTTTCGGCGGGCTCTGCTGAAGTATGGCGTTAGATCTGGGAGTGTGGGAACACAGAATCACCGAGCCGTAACGGGGATAACTGTTATAACTGTTATCTTCCATCGGAGCGAGTTCAGCCCGGGTTTAATCCTGGTTTAAATAAGGAGACAGCAAGCTAATAACCATGGCAACCCTGGATCAGAAGTCTCCTAACGTTCTTCTGCAGAGTCTCTGCTGCAGGATCACTGGCAAGAGCGAAGGTATGCTATAATAATAATAATAATACATTTTATTTATGTAGCACTTTTCAAGGTACTCAAAGTCGCTTTACAGACAATAAAATCATCATAAAAGTTTCACATTAAAAACATAGTAAACATTGACATGGTACATGTCGGTTATTCACGATGCTAACTAGCTCTAGCTCACACTAGCTCTACCTAACATCAAGGAATATATCTTAGCTAGCTAGCCAGCCTACAGTAAAGCGAATTACCTGTCCAGCAAAGTGAACAGCTGATGTTAGCATACCTGTGCGTTTTCAATGCAGTTTGCGATACTACAGCTTTCACCAGCTTTAGCTAACGTTACATTGTCTTGTTAATGTAGGAGGTTAGCTACGCTGCCGATAGACTAGTGGCCATTAGATCAATCATTAGTGACAGTGGTCTGGTTGCTGCATTCGAGCCATTGTAGTTTAATAATACATTTTACATGTATTCATTTAGCAGCTTTATCCAAAGCGACTTACAGTAAGTACAGGGACATTCTCCCTGAGGCAAGTAGGGTGAAGTGCCTTGCCTAAGGACACAATGTCATATAGCCACAGCCGGGGCTCGATCTCACAACCTTCCGATCATGAGGCCAAAGCCTTAACCATTGAGCCATCTGACCCCCCCTGCTCCAGTGTGGTCCAGCTAGGTAGACCCTGACAGTGGGTGCATCGATGTTGAGGACCTCCATAAGCAGAGACGGTCGCCCAGAGAGGGGGCATGTCCGTTTAGTCTGTGTCTGTTAAGGCCAAAGCTTTCTGATAACGTATCCAGCCTGCAAGTGGACAACCAAGTGAACAAGAGTATAAAACCAGGCCCTTGAATCTAACATGCTTCAACCTGCACAGTTCCCCCCTCTCGAACATTGTGGAGCAGAGAAGCACAGTTTCTCATCAGTATTCTCTCATTTTCAGCTGAGGTGGCCCACCAGTTCCAGTATGCTGTGAGAGTCATCGGGAGTAACTATGCCCCCACCATTGAGCGAGATGAGTTCCTGGTGTCGGAGAAGATCAAAAAAGAATGTAAGTAATCGGTTGAGCTTGGCTTCCTCAGCCTAGATTTAAAAGGATGTTTCAAAGAGACAGAAGCACAGTGATTTGGGTTTTGCCTTTGCATGGTTCCTCGTTCTTGGATGTGAACAGTGTAGACAAGCACAGTAGCACAACGACATTCAGAGTTCTCTCTGGAGCAGGACAGTTTACCTTGGTCGTTATTTTATTCATGGGTACCTTGAATTGGGTTTACATCATAAAACACCTCTTGGGTCTCACTTGACGGAAAACCACTGAGAAATAATAGTAAATTACACTGTTGAAAGTCACTCCATTAAAAGCCAAGCATTGATCCAAGCTTAGTAAAAGCAGACAGAAAACACTATTTCTGAATTAAAGATTTATCAAGACTGCGCCACTGTAAATATTTCTACACTGTTTACTGGGAAGCGGTCGCTCTTCGTTGTGTTCCTCTGCTGCAGTGGTGAAACAGAGGAGAGAGGTGGACGCGGCCTTGTTCTCAGAGCTGCACCGAAAGTTGCAGACTCAGGTCAGTGCTCTGTCTCTGTCTCTGTCTCTGTCTCTGTCGCTCTCTCTCTCTCTCTCTCTGTCTCTGTCTCTGTCTCTCTCTCTCTCTCTCTGTCTCTCTCTGTCTCTCTCTCTGTCTCTCTCTGTCTCTGTCTCTCTCTGTCTCTCTCTCTCTCTCTCTCTCTGTCTTTGTCTCTCTGTCTCTCTCTCTCCAATTCCAATCCTACTGGTACATGCTGCTGTTGCCATTTAGACCTAGTGACTTTCTTTACATCTGATTGACATGTAATTTGGCATGCGTGTGCTTGTCACGTGACAGGGGGTACTGAAACACAAGTGGTCCATCTTATACCTCCTGCTCAGTCTCTGTGAGGATCCAAGGAAACCATCTAGCAGGGTTCGTACATCATCCCAGCACCCACACACACCTGATCTGGCCTGACTTCACTCTTAACCTTCCTAACGGTGGCTCTGCATCCTTCTCAGGTTGGCAGCTATGGGGGTTTGTTTGCCCAGGCCCTCCCCAGGGACGCCCACTCCACCCCGTTCTACTGCGCCCGTCCCCAGAGCTTGGCCCTCAGCTACGGCGAGCGCTCAGGCCCCGGCCAGGCCGCCGGCCACATCTCCACCAGCATGGGCACCAGTGGCATCAGCAGCCTTGGGGTGTACTCCCTCAACGGGCCCACCCCCACACCCCAGTCCCTACTGGCCGGGTAAGAGCCACTTAGCACGCTTTGGTACGGAGCCAGAGACGACTGGCGGCTGTTTTAACTTGTCAGCCTTGTACTATAGACACAAGCTAACGTACGGTTCAATAAAATAGAATTCAATGATCAGTCTGAATGGCCTTTCATCTTGGCTGCCCAGGGTTGACATGGTGAAGCTGGATGCATGCGCCCTTATGCCAGAAGTGCATACATTATGCATGCTGGACACCAGGCTGCCTTGCTTTGCGAGAATTCTAAAGTTAGAATCATTGTTGAGGTCGACCCAAGGGCTACTCTGTAGAACTCAAAAATCAAGCATTACCCTAATTATAGAGAGCCTGATGGGCTAGTAATGTAATCCAAGTTGTCTATCGTTTCACTGTTCAGCATATGTTTTACTTTTCAGTAAAACCATATCCTGAAAGCAGGTTAAAGAAGGAAGCGGTGATGATATGTGAGAACGTGGATCTGAGATGGAAGGTGTCATGGCTGCTTGATTTCAACACCGAACCAGCCTTTTGCTTCTCAGTTTGTCCACGGCATCAATTATGCAAGGCAACCCCTCTGGGTTTCAGCTGCACTCAAGTGTCTGCCTGGCTGGTGGACCGATAATGGGTGTATTTTATGGTTGGGCTAAGTTGGTCGCCCACACTGTTCAAAGCGTCAGGGGTGCAGAGTGATGGTTCAAATGGGTTTTTTGTTGTTGTTGTTGGATGTCAGAAGCCCCGATTAAGAGTCTACTAGCCTCCTGTGGGTGGTAATGGGTACACAAGTGGTTGTACATTAGGGGGCATCAACCAGTTTGAAGGAGGAAGATTAGGATTGATATGAACGACAGCGCTGTAATTCAGAGAGTGTTTACAGGTAGGTGTGTGTATGTGTGTGTGTGTGTCTTTCCCCCCCCAGACAACCTCCCCAGTCCGCAGGGCAGCTGCTGGGTTCTAGGTTAGCGTGGACCCTCCCCACCAACGCCCCAGCGGCCCTCCTGGCACAGGCTACCTCACGGCCCCCCCAGGGACCCTCCGCTCTCCCTTCCCGGGCCCCCCGAACACGCCGCGATGGAGACCCCAACGGTGAGCTCTCTGCTGGGTTGGGCACCTGACTCGGCGTGGGTTAGGGTCTGGCCCAGTGCTCCAGTCCAGTGGTCCCCAACCCTGGTCCTCAGGGCCACACTGCCCAGCATGTTCTAAATGTTTCCCTGCTCCTACACACCTGATTCTAATAAACAGGTCGTATATAGCTTTGAAGAATCCTGGTAACGAGCATACTTTAGAATCAAGTGTGTGGGAAGGAGGGAGACATCTAAAACATGCAGGACAGTGGGGCCCCTGAGGACCAGGGTTGGGGACCACTGCTCTAGTCCTCTCTGTGCGATTTATGTATCTCAGCTTCTGTAATGTGCCGTAGATAACTGTGACTTATGAGGGGCATTTCTGATCATTTTTGTACTGTATCATCATTTTACTCCAGACTAAGAGGGGGTGTGTGGTTGATGTTTGAATTGGAAGGATGGAGAAGGGATACAGGGTTAGGGGTAACCTTGCTTGGAAATAGCACCGGTCTAATTCAATAAGGTTCATGGCCGCCGAGCGGTGTCCGGGTAACTTAAACACTTAATTCATCTCTGGCTGGGAAAGTAGCTGAATCGACATGCCTGGTCTACGTCGTTTATCCTGCCATTAAGGCCTCGCCACTTCTCCTTTCGTCTGCCGTGGCGAGTTCAGTTTGAAATGGACCACGTTTATTTGTGGATCGTCGATATTTCTGCATGGTTTGTATTTACGGATCTGTTTGCTCCCAGCTGAGATAGGGGAGGCGGCGCTGGTCAGGGACATCCTGTACGTGTTCCAGGGGATCGACGGCAAGTTCATCAAGATGAGCGTCCCCGACAACTGCTACAAAATCGACTCCAAGGTGCGCCGCCTTTAGACACACTGGTTCTGAGCGCCTGGCCTCGGCTGAGAGAGCGAGGGGGCCCCTAGCTAGGCTCTTTGGACGGGCTCCATATTGACGCTCAAGCCCGCTCCAGGGGACCGGCTTACCAAACCAGTCTAATATTTCCACAAATCCTTGGCCACAGGTCCTATAACAAAAGTCCCTGAAAGCTATATATAGATATTACTTTTCTCTATTAGACAAACGCTCCAGCCTAATGGATCCTTGGTTATTGGGCCATTCGAGTAATGGGTCCAAATAGCTTTTAAATTGCCTCTATTTTCCAGAAGGACGTATTAATGGCTTTATTGGAAATCCTTGGGTGTACAGTTGATTGGGTGTGTCCTCTGTGGGTGCTGTGCACCGTGGCCCTGCTTGGTTGTAATGCCCTGGGTGTGTCTCTAGGTGGAGCTGTGTAAGTCCCTGAGGGACACCAGCAGCCGATTGGCTGAGCTGGGCTGGCTGCACAACAAGATCAGGAAGTATACCGACGCTCGCAGCCTGGACCGAGCCTTTGGCCTAGTGGGACAGGTGAGGGAGAGTGTGTGCGTGTGTGTGTGCGTGTGTGCGTGTGTGCGTGTGTGTGTGTGTGAACATAGAACAAATGTTATGGTAGGTGTATCGTATGTGTGAAAAGGTCAGGTCATTCTCCCTCCCTCCCTCCAGAGCTTCTGTGCCTCGCTCCACCAGGAGCTGAAGGAGTACTACAGGCTGCTGTCAGTCCTCCACTCCCAGGTAAGCACCTCACCCCCTCTCCATTCCTCTCTCCAGTCCTCTCTCCTTCCTTTCATCCATCTTGATTTTTCTTCCATCGATTTTTATCATTTTTTTCCTTCCCGCCATCGTAATGGTTTGTTCCGTGAACTCGGCGTGGATGGTTTACACTGTGTGTGTGTGTGTGTGTGTCAGTTGCAGGTGGAGGACGATCAGGGGGTCAACCTAGGGCTGGAGAGCAGTCTGACCCTCAGACGTCTGCTGGTCTGGACGTACGACCCCAAGATCCGTCTCAAAACCCTGGCCGCCCTGGTCGACTTCTGCCAAGGTGTGTGTTTTAGTTTTTGTATAGACACACACAAGTGCCACAGATCATAGATTGCACCTACGCTTCCTGCGGGTGTTGTCTAAGCCTCCTTCTCGCCCCGTGGGTGTGCAGGGCGGAAGGGGGGCGAGCTGGCGTCCGCGGTCCACGCCTACGGGAAGACGGGCGACCCCCAGATGAGGGCGCTGGTTCAGCACATCCTCAGCCTGGTGTCACACCCCATCCTCAACTTCCTGTACCGCTGGATCTACGACGGCGAGCTGGAGGACACGTACCACGAGGTGCCTCGGACACACACACACAGTGACACACACACACACAGTATTGCAGACGCATGCAAAGCACATGCGCTGATTCAAACGTAGACAAATGCATACAGGTGAGGTCGTTGTGTGTCTCAGGTTGACCGTCACAGTTTGGCTTCCCAGCAAAGAGAGAGAGAGACAGAGAGAGACAGAGAGAGACAGAGAGAGACAGAGAGAGACAGAGAGAGAGAGGGTGGGGGGTGGAGTCATCACAAGGAGCGATGAGACAGAACTAATGGAGCACTGACCCTCCACCTCCCATCCCCTCCTCCCGGCCTCGACACGCTACGTGCTGACGGAGAGAGAAGGCCTGAGTGCAGGCCATGAACTCAGGCCGGCGGTCCTTGCAGGCGGGGGCTAGCCAGACAGGCTATTCTGAGAGCTCCTTATTTAATCCCTTCACTACAGTATCGAGCCCATCAGCGGCATAGAAGCTGTGGTTTACCATCAGAGGGCTGGAGCCTGCACCCTTCACATCACACAGGGTGGGAGTGGGGGGGTGGGGGGGGTGTGTTGAGCTGACACCCCTTGACTCAAAATTGAAGGCTGTGTGTGTGTCTGTGTGTGAGAACAGAGAGACACACAGGTAGGTGTGTTCATCCGTGAGAGACTTACCTGTGTGCGTTTTCTACCTGCTAGTTTTTCGTTGCGTCCGACCCTAACGTGAAGACAGATCGCCTGTGGCACGATAAATACTCCCTGAGGAAGTCTATGATCCCCACCTTCATCACCATGGACCAAGCACGCAAGGTACTACACACACACACACACACACACACACACAGCCTTTTCAGTAGGACACACACTTCAAACCATGCTGTTAAGCTGACTGTGTCGTCCTGCCTAGGTCCTCCTCATTGGAAAATCCATCAACTTCCTGCACCAGGTGTGCCATGACAGAACCCCCCCTGGAACCATCACCCAGGTGTCCAAGTCTGCAGACTCCCCCAAAGATGGTACCCAGCCCTGGGGTTTCCTCCCTGGCTCTGTCTCTCTGTCACTTCCAGTCTCTGGAACTCACACGTTTACATTTGACTTTTTCAGAAGTAATTCCAAAGGAAGTTGTGTGTACATGCTGTCAAGACAAAATGGAAGTTGTTGTGACTGTATATGGCCTTCTCTGTTGTTCCACTCCCTCTCTAACCCTCCCTCCCCCCCAGCCGCAGAGCTGCTGTCTGACCTGGAGGGGGCGTTCCAGGGGAAGATCGACGCTGCCTACTTCGACACCAGCAAGTACCTTCTGAACGTGCTGAGCCAGAGCTACCTGCTGCTGGAGCACCTGCAGGCCATGAGGCGCTACCTGCTGCTGGGCCAGGGAGACTTCATCCGCCACCTCATGGACCTGCTCAAGTGAGAACACACACACAGACACACCCTCACTCACACACACAGTAACACAGACACACAAAGACACACACACACACATAGTAACACACCCAAACCAAACAAATCTACACTTGATTTCAGGGCTGGCCTGTATTGCTCCATGGCCACATTTTTGTTCTCTGTGTGTGTGTGTGTGTGTGTGTGTGTGTGTGTGTGTGTGTGTGTGTGTGTGTGTGTGTGTGTGTGTGTGTGTGTGTGTGTGTGTGTGTGTGTGTGTGTGTGTGTGTGTGTGTGTGTGTGTGTGTGTGTGTGTGTGTGTGCTACGTGTGTGTGTGTGTGTGTGTGTGTGTGTGTGTGTGCTACGTGTGTGTGTGTGTGTGCTACGTGTGTGTGTGTGTGTGTGTGCTACGTGTGTGTGTGTGTGTGTGTGTGTGTCTGTGCTACGTGTTTGTGTGCCAGGCCTGAGCTGGCACGTCCAGCCACCACCTTGTACCAGCACAACCTGACAGGCATCCTGGAGACAGCAGTGAGAGCCACCAACGCCCAGTATGACAGCCCTGAGATCCTCAAGAGGCTGGACGTCCGCCTGCTGGAGGTATGAGGCCAGGCTGCCCTCTGCTGTACCCAGCCCTGCTGTACTTAACCCTGCTGTACCCAGCCCTGCTGTACCCAGCCCTGCTGTACCCAGCCCTGCTGTACTTATCCCTGCTGTACCCAGCCCTGCTGTACTTAACCCTGCTGTACCCAGCCCTGCTGTACCCAGCCCTGTGGTACCCAGCCCTGCTGTACTTAACCCTGCTGTACCCAGCCCTGCTGATTTAGTATCAGTCATCTCTATGTGGCCTGAAGGAGTTCCTGTGTTTTAGCATGTGTCTGCTGTCTCCTGTGCAGGTGTCTCCTGGAGATACAGGCTGGGACGTCTTCAGTCTAGACTACCACGTAGACGGGCCCATCGCCACGGTAACGCAAACCACGCCTCTCTCCGTTTGGCTTTCTTTGTTCTCTCTCACCCTCAGGTGTCGCTCTCAGGTGTAACAATGCCCCCCCCCCCCTTCCATGTGACAGGTATTCACTCGCGAGTGCATGAGCCACTACCTGAGGGTCTTTAACTTCCTGTGGCGAGCCAAGCGTATGGAGTACATCCTGACTGACATCTGGAAGGGACAGATGTGCAACGCCAAGCTGCTCAAGAGCATGCCGGGTGTGCAAGACACACACACACACATCTTCCAAGCACCAGTACAACACAGACTAGGCGCCATACACACACACACACACACACAGCAAAGGAATACCAGTTCTGCAGTTCTCCTTAGGTTCCAACAGAGGGAAACAGTTCAGTCAAACCTCATTCAAATATTAAAGATCATTTTACTAGTTTTCACTAGTTGATATTTCTGTGATTTATTTATATTTTGCCATCTCTGCATGCAGTCCTATTTTAACCTGTTCAGTTTTATTGATGTCAAAGCAGACTATCCAGGGAGGGGAACACTTATGTTGTTGTTGTTGTTGTGTAGAACTTTCCGGCGTGCTGCACCAGTGCCACATCTTGGCCTCAGAGATGGTTCACTTCATCCACCAGATGCAGTACTACATCACCTTCGAGGTCTGAGTCCACACACACCCTCCGTCTCCCCCTGACACAACACAGCATCTCCACTGTCACAGACCTGGGCCATGTGGCGGTTTCTAAGTGTGTTAGTGTGTCTGTTCTTGTGTGTGTGTGTGTGTGTGTGTGTGTAGGTGCTGGAGTGCTCCTGGGACGAGCTGTGGAACAAGGTCCAGCAGGCTCAGGATCTGGACCACATCATAGCAGCTCACGAAGCCTTTCTGGACAGCGTCATCTCCCGATGTCTGCTGGACACCAACAGTCGGGTGAGGGGGACCCCCCCCCCCCACGCACACACACACACCCAGACACCACCCACTCTATAAGTGAAGAACCCTAACTGGTTCCTTCCTTCCACCCTCGATCCAGTCGTTGCTAAACCAGCTGAGGGCCATCTTCGACCAGATCATCGAGTTCCAGACGGCCCAGGACTCTCTGTACCGCTCCGGCCTGGAGGAGCTGGCCCTCCGCCTGCAGTACGAGGAGCGCAAGAAGCAGAGAGAGGAGGAGGTGGGTCCGGGGAGGAGGTGCAGCCAGCATGGCCTCCTCCGCCCTCATGTGTTAGCAGAGCGGTACTGCGGGTGGAGCCCAGCTGAATCCTGTCCTCTCCTCCTTAACTGCCCCCATATTGATTTGTTTGGGGAGCCGGTCGATGTAGCTCTCCAAAGTGTTTAAAAACAAACAACGACCTTGCCAACCCTGTCTTTTCAACAGGTGACGAGTGTGAATAATTAACATAATTCCAACTGCTAAAAGCCTTTCAAGGTTTTGGGCCAGTGGGCAGGTTGGGGGAGTGAGTGCTGGGTGTTTTATTGGCCTAAGTGGCCAGTGTGGTGGGTTATTGAGTGAGTGGGTGTGTTTGGTTTTTAGGGTGAATGGGGCGTCACAGGCGAGCAGGAGGCTGAGGAGCAGAGGAGGGTCCAGGACTTTCAAGACACCATCCCCAAAATGCGATCCCAGCTCCGAATCTTGACACACTTCTATCAGGTACGAGGTTCACCCCCTCGCCCCACCACCACGCCATCGCAGACCTTCATTGGTCCGCTGGTGCCTCTCGAGGGTTGCCAGGGTGACCGGACCTTTACCTGACACACCTCCCTCAAGCTGATGATATTTTTGTTTGAATATCAGGCAAACCACAGTTGATTTCACCTTTTTCCCTCATCCCTTCCTCTCTCTCCCTTACCCCCCGCCCTCCCTCCATCCCTGCCCTCCCTGTCTCTCTGTCTCAGGGCATAGTCCAGCAGTTCCTGGTACTGCTGATGACCAGCTCAGACGAGAGCCTGCGCTTCCTCAGCTTTCGTCTGGACTTCAACGAGCACTACCGGGCACGGGACCCCCGCCTGCGCGCCTCGCTGGGGGCCACCAGGGGGCGCCGGCCCTCCAACATCTGACACCAGCCAGCACCCCCACGCATCCAGGCAGCAGAACCAGCCGGAAAGCCTCTGGTGGTGGACAGGGCTGGCGCTACAAATCAATGACAGCTCGTTTTGTGACACCTTAGAAAGGTGACTGGATTCCTGTGCTATGAGTTCATAAGGTGGTTTGAGTTAGTGACATCATGCTTCATGGGCAACATCCCAGATGGAATGACATCAGTGTTATGACAGTGTGACATCACAACAGTGCCAGACAGAATCTGCTTTGCTATTATTTCAGTAGAGTTTATGACGTCATAGTGAGGTTGTTCTCCAATGGAACAACCCCAGATGCTCTGACGTCATAACTAACCATTCAAGCTCTAGTGATGACATCACCAACAGCTGAGGGTGCAGGAGAAATGGAGCCGTTCCAGCAAATTCTATCTGGCCTTGGTGTGGTTTATGTTGCTTTTATACTCCCTAATGCAGATAAGGCTTTGTTCACAGTAAAACTAAAGAAGAGTAAAAAGATTTAGGTTCCTCCCACGAAGTGTTTTGCCAAATGATGCTGTCTCTACACACACACACAGACACACACTTTGTTCACCTTTCTCATCCATTGGTTTTTCCTCATTAGAGAGCATGTAGTATGTCATTTCCTGTAAGGCAAGCTCACGTTCTCTCTGAAAGCTTCCTTACTTGAGGTGACCCATTTCAACAGAAATCCCTCTGGCACACCTGAATGTCAGATTTATTTACCCTTTAGTGTGTTTACATTTTATGGGCCATTTTACAGAGTTTTTCCAAATAGTTGATTGATTACGCCTTTTTTTCTTCTTTTTACCATTGTCTTAAAATATGCATCGTGTTTACATGTCTGTAAACACATGAAGATCTGAAACAGTTGTACGAGGGCAGGATGGTGCTGAAACAGCACTGTGTACCTCTGTTCTCTCTCAAGTACTTTAGAAGTAGCTCCTCTGTTCTGCTGAAGTCTGGCAGACCAGTCTGAGTGTCTCTGTTTTGTTTTTTTCATCCTTCATGTGTTGGGTTGCAGTGTTGTGATCGCAAGACAGATCTTCTCCATTACAAGTAGTATAATACTCAACTAACACGGTCCATGAATTCCAGGATTGTATAAGACGGATTTCTCTAACCTCTTTTTGCACACATCACCTTTCTCTCTCTCCCTGACCCCCTCCCGCACCCCCCCCCCCCCCCCATCCGTCCTGAAAGAGTGTTGCCATTTTTCTTATTGTGCTGGTGCTTGAAGCTGCCTAATGAATAAAACATGGTAATATGACTGGTGCTGTGGCCAGCATCCCTCTTTTACAATACAATTAGGTCCAATTATTCTATTTCCTTCTGATTCTTATGCACCAGTGTAGACATTCACAGGCCTAATCTCTATGTTGTGTCGCCACAGGTTGAAGAGGTCATATCAACCTATTGATGTGACTTGTGTGCTTTTTTGTCATGTCCTCTTAAGGTGCCCTGAGGAGACCAGACTTAGGAAGTCTGTCCCAATTATTTCCATTGTATAGCACAGATGTATAGTAAATGCTATGGAAACCAATGTCTTGTCAACTCTTTAATAAACTTCTTTTTTTATTAAACGATGTGCATTGTATGTGATCTTTCACTTTTGGAGACAGTGGCTGTTCTCTTAAAGACAAGGCCTAGACTGTGAAATAAATTGCAGATGAGTTGAACGAGGTGCCCTTGACCCTTTCCTTGTTATTGGTTTGGGAATATCACCATGTGACTCACGTAATTGGTGGACATTTGGAGACACAATCAAGTGTGTCTAAAGGAATGACACCTAGAAGTACCCGGGGATAGTACACATATTCATATAGTGACAACACGCAGGTGAGTTATGGTGAATTGTGTTTGGGTACTGTTCGATGCGCCATTACTGATCTGTCAGGCTGGTGTATAGAGGGAAGCAATGAGCGTCAGTTTACAATTACAGAAATTTGTGATGTGAACGATTTCTGATGTGATAATCACGGAGGTGTCCGTGTCGTTTGACGTTCGCTTGAAGACAAAACCATCTGCTGAAAAACATTTCTTCGAAAGGTCAACACAGTTTAAACTGCGTCTAGTTCAGCTGAATGGTAGGCTGTAGTTCACTGGCCATGCGGTGGCAGCATTGGTCACGCTGTCTACTATTAAGTGATACACAGTTCATATGAAATTTAATGATATATTCTGTGTGTGTGTGTGTGTGTGTGTGTGTGTGTGTGTGTGTGTGTGTGTGTGTGTGTGTGTGTGTGTGTGTGTGTGTGTGTGTGTGTGTGTGTGTCAGCTTGCTTGTTGCCTTTGGTTGGTCCTTTTAGTCCACTATATGCGGTATGTTTGACTCAGCGTCAGGATGAAACATCCAGAAGTGTAGTGATCATATCATTCAGATCATCTTTTCATGGCCAATTGTCTCTCTTTGGCTTCCAATAGCTTTGTCCTTTTGTTAAAGTCTAATTGCATTGGGTGGAATGCATTGGGAACAGCATGACTTAGATTTTGTTTTATTTTGAATGGTGTCCAGGTGGTGTGTGTGTTTGTGTTCACATGTTGCAATGTCATTGCATAGAGTTGTTACATTACTTGGACCAAAATGCCAGGTCTGTGCTTGATCTGCTTCCTGATGCTTCAGACAGAAGGTCCAGTGGCCTCACTGTCTGTCCCCAGTCCCCAGAAGGACTCCAGTCCTCATCTCTCCAGTAGTTTTACATACAATAACTGCTCAGAAATAGGTCACCACCGTGACTGGGTTCTAAATGACCTGTTTAGCCCCTCAGCCATGAGCTTGTGTCATTGTAATGAAATAACAAGGCAGGGTCTTGTACTTCCTGGGATTCAGTACAGTTTTACTGTGTCTGAAAGAGTTGATTAGAGAGCTGCAGTGTGCAGCTGATGTCCTGGTCCTAACCCCCACCCCCCAGCCCCCCCACCCCCCTCAGCTGTCTGCCCTCTGGTCAAGTGTGCCTGAGTAAGGAGCCAGCTGAAGACCCACGTCATCAGCATGCCTTACCCACAACTAAACCCTGCCCCCAGCCCCTAGCTTAACCTCCACCCTGGCCTCTAGACCGGCCCCAAACCCCCATAGCCCAGGCCTGTAGTCTGGGTCATCAGCCTGGGTAGATATGTACAACTCTTACACCTTTGTTATGCTGGAAAATCCCTTAGTCTGGCCCAGAGAACATGACTGGCTGTATGAAGCAAGGTGCTCTGGTTGGAGAAGGAGTTAGTCCAGGGGACAGACTCTCTGCTTATCTGACTGAGACATGCTGAGTCACTGGAGAGGAAGCCGTGCTGTAAGCTCACTAAGTGGCTGTTCTGTAGAGACAACACTCTTCAGGTGTGTGTGTGTGTGTGTGTGTGTGTGTGTGTGTGTGTGTGTGTGTGTGTGTGTGTGTGTGTGTGTGTGTGCGCTGGAACATGCCCAGGTCTCACTGCTCATGTACAGAGAGATCCTTTGCACAATCAGTAATTGGTTTGTGTTAATTGGTGCTCAGTCTCGGGGGCTGGTTAACATGGTTAGCCCTCTATAAAAGGTTTGTGGGATAAACACAGTACACACACACACACACCCACACACCCCCCCACCCCCCCCACACACACACAGTGGAGTAATTGAGTGAGCAGATACAGCTCAGATGGAGAGACGCTGGGCTGTGAAGCTTGAACAAATGTGACCTTTATTGTCTGTTGCTGCTTTTAGTCGGAAGTGAAGAATGTCATTGTCTGTGGCGGCCTCACATCCTCATAGCGGAGAGTGTGTTGTTTGTGTGTGTGTGTGTGTGCCAGTGTTATTTAGTGTCTCCATATCTGTGTCTGTCCAAACTGCCTTCATGTGAGCGGCCCTTGATCAGTGTGTCCTCTCAAACACACACACACACACACACACACACACATAGATTAAAGATGCCTGGCTGTTAGTATAATTAGCCCAGCAGAAGGAGATTTATGTTGTGACCAGCAGACAGCGCTGCTTTGCCCCGCCCCCGTCTTCCTCTGCTCCGACCACCGGACGTGTTGCTAAACGTCTGCTGAGATGTTCTCCTCTCCTCTGACACACACACACACTCACCGCCTTCCTCAGGAGGAACGCAAGGAGAGAGGAACGGGAGTTTGGGACTGGCCGGAGCTACACACACACACACACACATCGTGCCACGACCCAGTGGGCTTGGGTCGGCCTCAGCTTGTAGGCATCCTCAAGATCGCACGCGCACTCGCTCACGGTGTTGGCGGAGGATGTCTGTGGTGGAGTTGGTGCATGAGGGCCAGGAGGCTGGATCCCGTGTGATGTCCAGACTGAGCCAGAGGGTCCACAGTCTGACCCCCAGTATGGGGCCCCTGGGCCAGGGGAAGACCCAGCGCAGCACCTCCAAACGACTCAGCTCAACCGAGGACCCCAACACAGGTTAGCCACCGTGGGGCAGATTTCTGGAAGGATGCCTGTATCCATGTTTTATTGTGTCTTTCAGTCTGTGTTCGATTGTGTCATCTGTAGTGATCCAGCCAGGCTTTCCATTGTAAACATGTTAGGGATATTGAGAGAAAAGCTGATTTTCATATCACTGAAACAACAGGATATCCAGATGGGTGGAATCCCCCAGACTGTGATATTCCCTCTTAAATCTAAGACTACATTGCTGTGTCATTGTCATGGAGTAATAAACTCTGACAAAGGCACGAGAATTCCTTGTCCAAAAACGTCTTTCTTTACCCATCACCTAAATCACCTGGCAAAACATGAAAGCCACAGTCATTTGACCCCAGCTCACCCTGGCTAACCCCACTAGCTAATGAGTAACCTCCATGCAGAACCCTACAGCTTCATTGCCAGTCTGATAGCTTGTTAGCCTATCAGCCTATCATCAGATACACCTGTGGAGAGCTCCTCTCACAGGTACCAGGCTTGTCTGCAGGTCAGTTTGTGGTGTTGTTGGATTTGTGCGTTCATTGGGGTGTGAAGACTCCCAAGATAACTCTCAGACATGTTAGGCAGCCTGCGCTGTTGCAGGTCAGCATCTAAGAGAAGAGAGGCCTTCCGGAACACACCGCTGACTGAACATGGTGAGTGAGACTGGGACTGGTGTCAGTTCATGGGTTATAGTTGCTCACATTCGAAGGGAGACTCGCTCTCCTCTCAGAAGTTGTTTTGACAGTCATGTATGACAACAGAAGCTGTGGTCAAAGAGGGTGTGGTTCTCACACACTGAGACAATGTTACGGTGTGTGTTTGTGCGTTGACAATGTAAACGCCATGGTGTAACGTAAGTGATTTAGGAGGATTACATTGAGTTGTAAATGTCAATACTAGCATAGAGACACCCTGTGAATAGGCTGTCCTGGAAACCAAAAGACTAGTAGCAGTGTTTTCAGGCTGACGGGATATGACATTAGACTTTGAGCAATACACATTTTGCATTGATAGAGAGAAAGAGAGAGAGAGAGAGAGAGAGAGAGAGAGAGGCGGGACACAAAATTTGAGCAAATAAACTATCTGTGAACAGTGCACTGACGGGTACGCAGGGGGTAGGAGGAGAGAGAGAGAGGGAGAGACAGGAAGAGAGAGAGGGAGGGACTGGACGTGGAGGTGTGCAGAGAAAGATGACACTGCCACAGCCGGCGCTCCATGTCAGACTAGTGATGGAAGTGGAGGAGGAGAAGATGGGAGCGAGGGATGAGACGGAGGTGTGTTCGGGGCCTGGGGAGCAGGTAGCGCCATACGTCCGCATCTCCCTGGAGGAAATGAAGCGTTATCACAGCTTGACGCTGTGCTGTCATCGCCTGCACAGTGAGTGGCTGCACATGTTGTTGTGTGTGTGTGTGTGTGTGTGTGTGTGTGTGTGTGTGCGTGCGTGCGTGTGTGTGTTTGGAGGTTATATACTGGATGTGTGTGTGTGTTTGGTGTGTTTGGAGGTTATGTACTGGATGTGTGTGTGTGTTTGGTGTGTTTGGAGGTTATGTACTGGATGTGTGTGTGTGTGTGTGTTTGGTGTGTTTGGAGGTTGTGTACTGGACACACTGGATGTGTGTGTGCTTGCTTTTTATAACCCAACCTCATGACATGTCCATGTGCCTCAACCTTTTTTTTACCATGTAAGCTAATGTTCCCAAACTTTCACTAGTTTGTACGTATGATTTGAGCTTTTACATGCCGTGTTGTTGGTGCCTGCGTATGAACTGTCATATCCCAATGTGCTCTGAACACATATTGTACTATGGGAATTGTGACTGACTGGAAATGGATCCTGTCATCTGAATCCAGAATGGCTGAATTGACACAGCGTATCCTTATTTGCCCAAGGTGGTGATTGATCGGGGCTCAAAGGTCAACAGATGGAAGCTACAGGATCGTTTACTTTGTGTTCATATTTTCCCATGGATATTTTGGTTCCTCTTAATTTTGTACCATAATGTTGTTCTTGCCTGTGTGCGAGCGAGTCTTTTGTCGTTCGTTGTCATGTTCTTTGAGGGCGTCAGTCTGTATTTAGACGGCGTGATGTTTATTCCTGGGAAAGTGCAGCGTCTCGTCAGAGAGACATCAAGGCTGTTAGAAGCGTTAATTTGCCTCTTTCGCACTACAAAAAGCACGTCACCTATTCCAGTTATGATTCAGACATGGTCTGCTTCGTTCCTCGTCACATGACATCCATCTGGAGGTAGTGTTGGGCTGAACTCAGAACCCGACTGAAAACTTTTTCCACAAGATCCAACGACAGTGGCGACAGTCATGTGACTTGTCAGCATTTTCCCTACACATCCTGCACCCCCCCCCCTTTCCCCCTTCTCCCTCGCCACCTCCCACGCCACTGCCAACTCGTCCCTGATCCCCCCCCCCACCCTCGACACAGGGGTGACCCTCTTCTGCAGCTGTCTGCTCGGTCAGCATGAACCGCTTGACTCGCCACACCCCCCCCCCGGCCTGAACCCCCCTTCCTGTCTCATGCTTCAGACACCCCTCCACCCACACCCACACACACACACACACTCTCTCCACCTTCCCTCGTTCACACACAGTCAAGTTCACTGGAGTGTCCCGTCCCTGTGCGGTGTGGGTCTTCTACCGGAGAGGGAGGACTGGATCTGTTTTCGACCCGGTCAGAGATGTAAACGCTGGCAGAGATATGATGCGCTCGCCTCCACCAGACTTGGGTAAGATGTCGATGTCGATGCGGTTGGAGGGTGTTTTCAGTGTCGCTGTACCCGATCTTGGTGTAGCACTTGGTGTGTCTTGGTGTAGCACCGGGGTCACCTGTCCAGGGGCCTGGCTAGCGTTCCATCCTGCCTTCCTGCAGTGTGTTTTCTGTCTCTTCTGGTTCCTTCCTTCATCTGTTCCTGTCTGGACTGCCAGACACCTGGAGTGACATCACTGTTCTCTTCTTCTCCTGCTTCTGCTCCTTTCATTGTTTCCACTACTGGCAGATCCAAGATATTTATCGTCTATCGTCTGTCTTTGGACATTGAATGTAGAGATGTTTTTGTGTTACAGTGTGGGCCTAATGCATCACAACCAGTTTGTCTTTAAACATGAACAGTTTTAAGGTGGAGTTAGCTGACGAGGCATGGGGAGCGTGTGTTAGTCCTGGGTTAACCATAACTGAGGCTGCTTTGGTGTCAACTGCAGCCGGATTCCAGACCCGCAAGACTGAGATAAGATGGGCGGAGTGGCCCCAATATCCCTCACCTCCTGTGCTCTGTGTGGTCTGGCATCCCCACACACACACACACACACACACACACACACACACACACACACACACACACACACACACACACACACACACACACACACACTAGGCTGTCTGAGAGGTGGACGTGACTGGCTGAGAGCAAGCAGGAACCGGCCAATTGGGCTAATGGCTGGTCTGGCATCTGAAACTGGGAGTGGCAGAAAGAACCAGTGAGGAGAAAAAAAGAAAATGCTAGTTCACAGACAGAAACAGGCGCAGGAAGTCTTCTTGTTGTTGTTGTTGTCTTCTTCTTGTCCCATTCTCTCCCAGTAACGCAACCAACCTTCTGTAATGATAACCGCTAACCGGCTAGCATGACTCGGCATGCTACATGTACATAATTTGTTTTTCGCTTCACAACGTGCCAGGGTGTCAGAGATTAAATCAGCGGAAACTAAAGTCTCTCTGCTCCACTGTGTGGGGCGCTGTAGGTTATCGGCAGTGGGTCAGGGTTGTATGGGTATTAGGTCCAGCTCCGCCTGAACATTGTAGGCTTTAGTTGACACCAATATCCCCCTTCCTGTTTAACTTGGGGGGTGGGAGGGAACAAACAGTGTTTGAAACAGACTGCCAGAAAAGAACCCTGGAATCAACAAACATGTGGCAAAGTTACACCACGTCTGGCTGCTGTCTGGCCTGCGTCCGATCCCTGCAGGGCACACAAGTGTCTGTACTAACACACACACACACACACACTTGTACAGACAGTGCATGACTCACACACTGTTGTTTGATATCCAGATTACCAGCTGTCCTTACTTCCATGGAAGTTATCTATCAGTCAGGTTGTGAATGTGAGTGAGGTTTTATGTTGACCAGTTGTAAACTGTATTGTGGGTATGTGATGGATAAATGTGTGTGTGTGTGTGTGTGTGTGTGTGTGTGTGTGTGTGTGTGTGTGTGTGTGTGTGTGTGTGTGTGTGTGTGTGTGTGTGTGTGTGTGTGTGTGTGTGTGTGTGTGTGTGTGTGTGTGTGTGTGTGTGTGTGTGTGTGTGTGTGCGTGCGTGTGTGTGGCTTGTACTTGTTGTGTCCACTTCCACCGAGCACACTCTTGAGTGTTTACACCACAGGTGTCAAGCTCCAGTCCTTGAGGGCCACTCTCCTGAATGTTCTAGATGTTTCCCCTGCTCCAACACACCTCCACAGAGCTTGATAACAACGCTGTATTAGAATCAGGTGTGCTGGAGCAGGGAAACATCTAAAGCCTTCAGGAGAGCGGCCCTCCAGGACTGGAGTTTGACACCCCTGTTTTACACCGTACGCGGTCACGCTAACCCTTCAGTGTCATGACCTTGCCTGTGTTACGGTGAGTTTCTCCTCCTCGGTCCAGACGTCAGTTTCTCAGCAGCCTGGTGAACTGTGGTTCAGATGACCCGATGCCCCATGTGTCCCAAAGCGGTTCAGAGCAACAGGAAACGCATCATTAGAAACTCCCTCCCATTTCCCTTCCTTGACTCAGTGTGCTGCGTCTTCCTTATCTCAGCCTACACTCACAGACTCTCAGTCTTGTGCATGTACACACACACACACACACACTAGCACACTTCACACCACTTCCACAGGACAACAGTCTCAGCAATTACGTTGCTAAAGTAGAACATTTTTATATGAATGTCTGCTGTAGATATGTCAAGGCTGGTATATAATATTCAGATGTATTTACATTTTAGCATTTCGCTAACACTCTTATCCAGAGAGACTTACAGGGACATTCCCTCTGAGGCAAGTAGGGTGAAGTGCCTTGCCCAAGGACACAATGTCGTGTTTCCACAGCTGGGAATCGAACTCGCAGCCTTGGGTACACTAGCCCAACGTCAAACTGTATTTGATGTAGTCCTACCCATCCTGCCCTCTTCATGACACATTCCGAGTCTCTTCTTTACACCCGTCTTTATTTTGTCGCTCTAATCCCATCCGGAATAATTCTTTCACTAAATCTCATACGTTCTGATAGTAGACAGGCTTGTATTATCATATTTTGTGAAACATAATCTGGAGCGTAATCTGTTCCTAATCCCACAAATAACTGTGGGCAGACTGTGAAGGACGAATGGCGCCTTGCAGACGACCTGGAGAGATAAATGAACAGGAGACCTCTGCTGTAAGGAGGATGTTGTTTACCAGGCCAAGAACACAGAGTTAGGACACAGACTGAAATGCCTGTCGCTTTGTTGTCATTCCCAAAGAAAACGCTCTTCTTTCACTGTAGTACAGGATGATCTGATCTGTGTAGGCCTTACCTAACGTGTGTGCCAGCCCAAGACACCTGACCCCAGTCCCTGGACAGCTAGTAACATGGAGCTGGTTCACCTCAAACGCTAATATGGAACATCTGATTCCTGTCATTATCCGTCTGACGAGCTGAGTCAACTTTGTTCTAACAGGGATTTGGAGGGAGAATTTAATGATGCTAAAAGGCTAAAGGCTGCAACATTAGTGTGTGTGTTTGTAGACGTGTGTTTATAAGGGAAAACCTGCTTGTGTGACACTAATGTCAATCTTCCCGTTGATAGAAGTGAGTTGGAGCACCAAAGCTATCCTGCTCTTGGCTGTATAGGCAGTGAGCAGCCTGCCCCCTGTGGGAGGGGAGTGGCAGGGGTGCACTTGAGATGGAGGCGGTACCAGACCGGTCAGTAGCATGGTGACATCGCTCCTCCACCCCGATTGGTTAAACTCATTGAAAGGAGGACAGCTTTGGCTTAAGCCACGCCCCTCTCTGCTTGCCTGCCTGTCACTCTCTCTTATCCCTCCCTCTCGCCTTCAGTGACATTAGACCAGCTTATACGTGCAGATTAGTGTGTGTGTGTGTGTGATGTCTGCAGGATCCAAGAGAATTACATCTGGCATCTCTTTCTGTCTCCCTCTCTCTCTCTCTCTCTCTGTCTCTGTCTCTCTCTCTCTCTCTCTCTCTCTCTCTCTCTCTGTCTCTCTCGCTCTCACTCTCTCTCTGGCTGTCTCTCTCTCTCTCTCTCTCTCTCTTTCTCTCTCTCTCTACCTGTGAGCAGAGAGAGGGTGTAAGTTGAAACTGTGAGCAGTCTCACTGAAGTCCCGCCTCCCTGCTGGCTGCGTGTGTGTGTGTTGGGGGAGGGATGTGTGTGTGTGTGTGTGTGTGTGAACTGCACAGCGAGGAGGAGAGGGAGAGTGTTTAGTGTTCAGTTGAAGTCTGGGCTCTGAGGATGTGGAGGAATGGAAGGTTAGAGCTTCAACTCCGAGCGTGTACGTGAGTGTGTGTGTTAGTGTGTGTGTGTTAGTGTGTGTGTGTTAGTGTGTGTGTCAGTGTGTGTGTGTGTGTATGTGTGTGTCTTCCTGGGAGAGGGCCATAGCAGGGCAGGATGGCCCTAAACCGAGTATCCCTGCTATGCCACGATATCACCAGGATGTGGCTACAGCTCAAGATGATGACAGGTACTGTGTGTGTGTGTGTGTGTGTGTGTGTGTGTGTGTGTGTGCGCGTGTGTGTGTGTGTGTGTGTGTGTGTGTGTGTGTGTGTGTGTGTGTGTGTGTGTGTGTGTGTGTGTGTGTGTGTGTGTGTGTGTGTGTCTGTCTGTCTGTGTGTATCGGTGTGTGTGTCTGTCTGTCTGTCTATCTGTATCGGTGTGTGTCTCTGTGTCTGTCTGTCTGTCTGTGTGTGTCTGTACGTGTCACTTGTTTTCCACTTGCCTGTTTTTGTAAAGCCTATTTACAATGTATTCATCCTAAGATACTGTAATATGTGCTTTGGTAGGGGTTAGTGGAAGTAACATTGTGTGTGTAGGTTAGGTACACCAACCTCGGATTGGAGGAGAACATGTTTTTGTGTTTATTCTGAAACTATTCAAAGATACACTTATCAAGTTTGTGTGTCCTCTAGTGTTCAGCACAGTAGTCAGTCACATCACCAGATCTTCTGATCTGTCTGGAATCTGGAACCTTGGCACACAACACACACATCCTCCAGTCATGGTGTGCCATGGTGTCAGTAGTGAGAGTCCAGAATATTCTCCCTCTTTCTAAGAAGGGCAGATGGAGAGGCCCAGCTTAGGGACAAGCCCTCCCATCTCGGACCTCAGTCCTCAGTCCTCTGGCATGTGGGTCAGGGTTAGGTATCACCCTAGTCACCCCCATCTGGTGAAGCGGTCGAGGAGTCTTGGCCTGAGTTGGCGTAGGGCTGAACATGTGCCGGGGCAGATGGGATATAAGACGCTGGTGGTGTAACACTGATACTGATACAGCCGTGATCCCACAGAGCAGACCGTGCCAGGTAGGCTGGGGAGCGAGGGGAGCAGAGGAGGTCAGGAGCTTCAGGTTTGGTATCGTACTGTTGACATGACAGCAGTGAGATCCTTTTCAGGGGGGAGTAAGAATGACCACCCCCCCACTTCACACGCACACACACACAAACAAACAAGCCGCATCCACAACTGTTGGTTTGTTTGCTTCCTGCTGATTTTGAACACAATCACAACCAGGTGTCCAGCCTGGGAGCTGAAGCTTCTGAACATCATGTCCACAGCATGTGAACTGGCACAGAGAAGTGCAATTACATGACGTCTTTGTAGTCGCACAAGTATAAACACACCAGCAAAAATTCCTCACATGCGGGTGCTTTCTTGGAAAAGGTGAATGGCAGGTGTTCTTTCACGTCTGAATCCAGTCGTTACAAGAAGCTGGTTTTCCCCCGCTGTGGTTGATGCGTGCTTGTGGGCTGGTTAGTCGTTGGCCGGGGCTATGAGCCGGAGGGGCTGGAAGAGAGGACAGTGGCTTGTTGTGTTTTTCTGTTCTCTGGGCTGGGATGAGCCTGCTGTGGATAGACTGACAGACGGCTTTGCCCAGTCCCTGTCACCCAGACAGAGACTCAGGGCCCCCCCCACCCCCCACAAGCGTGAACCCACTGAGCCACACAAACCAGACCAGCCCAGACCAGCTGGAGGCTGGAGGCTGCCCTGTGAAGCTCCTCGCTGACCACTTCAGTTGGGGAAACGTACACACACTGAACGTATCTGTTCAATTCAGGCAAACTGTTGGGATTCAGTTTAGTCGTCACATGGCTGGAGCCTAATGGTTAATACTCATGACAGGCGTTACTGAATACAGGCTCCGACACAGATTCAGATCAAGTTTAACAGCGTTAGATATAATGTAGAATCACGTGTCCACTAACGCGCAAACAAAACGGCCATTGTAAGAGATGGTTTGTTCTTAAAGACACGGCCTGGTTAAATACAATCGAAACATATTCAGACCTCCCTCAGCAGCTGTGGACCTGAGGAGCTCAGTGGTGGTGGCTGATGGGAAAGTGGAGCCATGCCAGGGCACCGGTGGCCGTTTGACCCAGTTGTTGTTTGGTTTGCCCCCCCCCCCCCCCCACCCACACACACACTCTCATAGCCTGCGTGTGTGTTGTTGCACAGCGTGGATTGCATTGCACAGCAGATGGACTTGGTTAACCCTGGCTGTAATACCAGATAATCAAGCCTGGATTCCCCTACACACACACACACACACACACACACTCACACACAACAGCTGCCCATTTCCCTGCTTTGCTCCTGACATTACCAGTTGGCCTGCCAGCTCATTCCAAAGCAACACAACTTTAAGTCCCATCGCTGTATCCCTGGTACACATGTTGCCTTCCAAGTCTGCATTCCAAGATCCCCCTTCCAGCCCAGCCCAGCCCAGCACCCATCACACCTCCCCCCCCCCCCTACACTCCCCCCCCCCCCCCCCCCCCCCAATACCACTCATGGTTCACCAGACATGTTGTGGTGACCAAAACCAATGAGAGCAGGGGTTAATTAGAGAGTGAGACATGGGGGGTGTGGAGTGGGGGGGGGGGGTGTTAGGGGTTTCTTTGGGGGGTGGGGGGTCTTGTCTTTTGTCTGTGAGAAGATCAAAGTCTGTACCACCTGCAGTTTCAATTGGTTACAGACATGTGGGGACAAGACTAGGTATGGCAGGGCTGTGCAGGCTGACAACCTGTGTTTAGGTGACTGGTGGAGACAAGCTGGGAGATACCAGCTGTGAGACAAGAGGGGTGGGGCGGGGCAGGGGGGCTCTGCTCAAGGTCATGGTCCTGTGGAGCCTGGGGGGGTGAGGGGGTTAACGTTGTGCTGCTCTAGTCCCAATTGAAATCCAAGCATTGAGCGGGCGAATTTGGATTTAATATCAGGCGTACATTTGCACACATCGCGGCGCAATTTTGCTCAATTAGATTAATGATGAAGCCAAGCGAGATGGAAAATGGAGATCAAATAACCTGTTCAACAACGAGCTCTTCGTCTGGAAAAAATGGAGAGAAAAAGTTATTTCTAGGTACTTATTCCGATCTCCTGTTTGGTCCGTGTACAAAAGCAGCATTGTTCCCCCCCCTCAGGCCCCCCTGCCTCCCCCCTGCCCCCTTTCATCCTCCTGCCCCCCCCAACCCACCCCCCCCACACACACACACACACACACTTTTAAACTAGAGCCACATCGGCGCATTAAATATGGAGGCATTCGTAAGAGAATCCTGTCGTCCATTCAATCCTGTTAACCAGACATCTCCCTCCCTCTCTCCATCCCTCCATCCCTTTGCCCCCCCCCCCCCTTTTTTTCTCTCTGTACACGTCCGGCCTTCCAGATCTGGGGTTCATTCAGTGGAATTTAGCCAAACACAAACAGACATTCACAAACACATGCTGCTTCAAAAAAATGTGTTGTATAGAACGCCAGAGCTTTATTTGATGGAGGGAAAAAAAGAGGTCCAGGGAATTCTGCAAAGCTCCATCTCTCTCCTCTCTGAATGAAGCCCCCAGCATGAATGAATGTGTTGGGAGAGGGAGGAGGGAGGGAGGGAAGGGTGAGAGAGACCCGAGAGAGAGGGGGGGGGGCTGGGAACATTCTTGCCACCAACCCCCAACCTCACCATCCCGCCCAACCCTCACCCCACCATCATGAATGCGGGGGCCTGCTGCACCCCTGTTGGCTTCAGCCTTGAGGGGAGGTCGGGGGGGGGGGGGGGGTGCGGTGGGGTGGGGAGAGGAAGAGAAAGGATGGGTTGGCATCAATCTTCTCTCATTTAAGAGCCTGTTGGAACACCTTACTATCAGACAACAGACACTCTGAGACACACACACACACACCAGACCACAGAGACTAAGCTGAGCTGTTAATCCTGCAGATGGGCGAAGCATGTTTTCTGATTTTACAAATAACAACTTTAGTGATGTCCTGGTTAGAACAAGTCTCCCTTCAAACACAGGGACACACAGACCTCCCCCCGTGGCTGAGCACAGCTGTCAGCTCCCCACCCACACACACACACACACACACACTTTCTCCACTCCCCACACAAACATACCTCCTTCACTGGCACACACCTCTACAACTAATCCCCAAAACAGACCACAAACACACACACACACACGGGTGTCTAATTCAAATTCAATTAATCTCATCCACTCTTCAAATAAGAGGATGGTTGTTTCCAGAAACTCTTGGATGTGAGTCCTGTCATCTGAACTGAGTCAGGAGGTGGAAGGGGTGGGAGATGGGTGTTGGGATTGGTCCTCTCATATCCCAGAGGATTGTATTGATGTAATATTCTATAGTAAATGTATAAATAAAAAATCTCTCTCTCTCTCTCTCTCTCTCTCTCTGTCTCTCTCTCTCTTGTCTCTCTCTCTCTCTCTCTCTCTCTCTCTGTCTCTCTCTCTCTGTCTCTCTCTGTCTCTCTCTGTCTCTCTCTGTCTCTCTCTCTCTCTCTCTCCTCTGTCTCTCT